>CM036540.1:33489585-33530406 GCA_020745685.1 Tautogolabrus adspersus | reverse complement strand
GCAAGGTCCCACAGACTCAAGGGTGGTACCGTTGGAAAGCCCATGGCCACAAATGGGGGGGTAGGCACTGTTCCCATGCTTCTGCCCCCTTCCTATCAAAAGTTATTAGCCCAGGGGCCAATCCGAAAATCTCAACATAAGTGTTTCAGGTACTTCCCAAGGTCCTAGAGACTCAAGGGTGGTACCATTGGAAAGCCCATGGCCACAAATGGGGGGGTAGACACTGTTCCCTTGTTTCTGCACCCTTCCTATCAAAAGTTATTGGCCAAGGGGCCAATCCGAGGTGGTTGTTATCCCTTATTCTAACCCTAACCCTAACCCTAACCCTTACCCTACCCTAACCCTAACCCTAACCCTAACCCTAACCCTACCCTTACCCTTACCCTTACCCTAACCCTAACCCTAACCCTAACCCTAACCCTAACCCTAACCCTAACCCCTAACCCTAACCCTAACCCTACCCTAACCCTAACCCTAACCCTAACCCTAACCCTTACCCTAACCCTACCCTAACCCTAACCCTAACCCTAACCCTAACCCTAACCCTAACCCTAACCCTAACCCTTACCCTAACCCTTACCCTAACCCTAACCCTAACCCTAACCCTAACCCTAACCCTAACCCTAACCCTAACCCTAACCCTAACCCTAACCCTAACCCTAACCCTAACCCTAACCCTACCCTAACCCTAACCCTAACCCTAACCCTAACCCTAACCCTTACCCTTACCCTAACCCTTACCCTAACCCTTACCCTAACCCTAACCCTAACCCTAACCCTTACCCTAACCCTAACCCTAACCCTAACCCTAACCCTTACCCTAACCCTAACCCTAACCCTAACCCTTACCCTAACCCTTACCCTAACCCTAACCCTAACCCCTAACCCTAACCCTAACCCTAACCCTAACCCTAACCCTAACCCTAACCCTTACCCTAACCCTACCCTTACCCTAACCCTGGGGGGGTAGACACTGCTCCCTTGTTTCTGCACCCTTCCTATCAAAAGTTATTGGCCAAGGGGCCAATCCGAGGTGGTTGTTATCCCTTATTCTAACCCTAACCCTAACCCTAACCCTAACCCTTACCCTAACCCTAACCCTAACCCTAACCCTAACCCTAACCCTAACCCTTACCCTAACCCCTTACCCTAACCCTAACCCTAACCCTAACCCTAACCCTAACCCTAACCCTAACCCTAACCCTAACCCTAACCCTTACCCTTACCCTAACCCTAACCCTAACCCTAACCCTTACCCTAACCCTAACCCTTACCCTAACCCTAACCCTACCCCTACGACCCAAGTGGTTTAGGTTAGTAAAAGGGTGTGGGACAGGTTAGAATTGACTATTTTAACCTCTCCCACACCCTTTTACTAAACCTAACCAGTCGAAATGTGTTGCAACACTCACCTTCCATACAAATATTTCCAAAAAATCAAACTTCAAAGTATGCACCAATCGACTCCAAATGGCCTGAAACGTGCTCCTAGACATGTCCTGGATGGACGATTTTGGACAAAACACTTAGTGCATTTTCACTCCCATATCGCCCCATGGGAGGACGTTTACGCCTATAACTCCTGAACGGTACGTCGGATCCACTCCAAACCAAGCTCCGTCACACATAATTCGGCCACGCTGAACATGCTGGTCTTGTCCCTGAGTCTCTACGACCTTCGGTTCCAAAGATACAGTCAAAACAAAATCCGACCAATCAGATTCGAGCACTTCCCGACCTCCTACAGTCTCAACAGTGGTACCGATGGAAAGCCCATGGCCACAAATGGGGGGGTAGCCACTGGTCCCTTGTTTCTGCCCCCTTCCTATCAGAAGTTATTGGCACTTTCCCCCCCCATTCATTTCAGATGGGCCAAGATCTATCTCAGCAACACAAGGTCCCACAGACTCAAGACTGGTACCAGTGGAAAGCCCGTGGCCACAAATGGGGGGGTAGGCACTGTTCCCATGCTTCTGCCCCCTTCCTATCAAAAGTTATTAGCCCAGGGGCCAATCCCTGTGTTTCGGCCACATGTCTGACCTTTGCTTTTCACCCACTTCCCAAGGTCCCACAGACTCAAGACTGGTACCAATGGAAAGCCCGTGGCCACAAATGGGGGGGTAGGCACTGGTCCCTTGTTTCTGCCCCCTTCCTATCAGAAGTTATTGGCACTTTCCCCCCCCATTCATTTCAGATGGGCCAAGATCTATCTCAGCAACGCAAGGTCCCACAGACTCAAGGGTGGTACCGTTGGAAAGCCCATGGCCACAAATGGGGGGGTAGGCACTGTTCCCATGCTTCTGCCCCCTTCCTATCAAAAGTTATTAGCCCAGGGGCCAATCCGAAAATCTCAACATAAGTGTTTCAGGTACTTCCCAAGGTCCTAGAGACTCAAGGGTGGTACCATTGGAAAGCCCATGGCCACAAATGGGGGGGTAGACACTGCTCCCTTGTTTCTGCACCCTTCCTATCAAAAGTTATTGGCCAAGGGGCCAATCCGAGGTGGTTGTTATCCCTTATTCTAACCCTAACCCTAACCCTTACCCTACCCTAACCCTAACCCTAACCCTAACCCTAACCCTTACCCTAACCCTAACCCTAACCCTAACCCTAACCCTAACCCCTAACCCTAACCCTAACCCTACCCCTACGACCCAAGTGGTTTAGGTTAGTAAAAGGGTGTGGGACAGGTTAGAATTGACTATTTTAACCTCTCCCACACCCTTTTACTAAACCTAACCAGTCGAAATGTGTTGCAACACTCACCTTCCATACAAATATTTCCAAAAAATCAAACTTCAAAGTATGCACCAATCGACTCCAAATGGCCTGAAACGTGCTCCTAGACATGTCCTGGATGGACGATTTTGGACAAAACACTTAGTGCATTTTCACTCCCATATCGCCCCATGGGAGGACGTTTACGCCTATAACTCCTGAACGGTACGTCGGATCCACTCCAAACCAAGCTCCGTCACACATAATTCGGCCACGCTGAACATGCTGGTCTTGTCCCTGAGTCTCTACGACCTTCGGTTCCAAAGATACAGTCAAAACAAAATCCGACCAATCAGATTCGAGCACTTCCCGACCTCCTACAGTCTCAACAGTGGTACCGATGGAAAGCCCATGGCCACAAATGGGGGGGTAGCCACTGGTCCCTTGTTTCTGCCCCCTTCCTATCAGAAGTTATTGGCACTTTCCCCCCCCATTCATTTCAGATGGGCCAAGATCTATCTCAGCAACACAAGGTCCCACAGACTCAAGACTGGTACCAGTGGAAAGCCCGTGGCCACAAATGGGGGGGTAGGCACTGTTCCCATGCTTCTGCCCCCTTCCTATCAAAAGTTATTAGCCCAGGGGCCAATCCCTGTGTTTCGGCCACATGTCTGACCTTTGCTTTTCACCCACTTCCCAAGGTCCCACAGACTCAAGACTGGTACCAATGGAAAGCCCGTGGCCACAAATGGGGGGGTAGGCACTGGTCCCTTGTTTCTGCCCCCTTCCTATCAGAAGTTATTGGCACTTTCCCCCCCCATTCATTTCAGATGGGCCAAGATCTATCTCAGCAACGCAAGGTCCCACAGACTCAAGGGTGGTACCGTTGGAAAGCCCATGGCCACAAATGGGGGGGTAGGCACTGTTCCCATGCTTCTGCCCCCTTCCTATCAAAAGTTATTAGCCCAGGGGCCAATCCGAAAATCTCAACATAAGTGTTTCAGGTACTTCCCAAGGTCCTAGAGACTCAAGGGTGGTACCATTGGAAAGCCCATGGCCACAAATGGGGGGGTAGACACTGTTCCCTTGTTTCTGCACCCTTCCTATCAAAAGTTATTGGCCAAGGGGCCAATCCGAGGTGGTTGTTATCCCTTATTCTAACCCTAACCCTAACCCTAACCCTAACCCTAACCCTTACCCTTACCCTAACCCTAACCCTTACCCTAACCCCTAACCCTTACCCTAACCCTAACCCTAACCCTAACCCTAACCCTAACCCTAACCCCTAACCCTAACCCTTAACCCTAACCCTAACCCTAACCCTAACCCTAACCCTAACCCTTACCCTAACCCTAACCCTAACCCTAACCCTAACCCTAACCCCTAACCCTAACCCTAACCCTACCCCTACGACCCAAGTGGTTTAGGTTAGTAAAAGGGTGTGGGACAGGTTAGAATTGACTATTTTAACCTCTCCCACACCCTTTTACTAAACCTAACCAGTCGAAATGTGTTGCAACACTCACCTTCCATACAAATATTTCCAAAAAATCAAACTTCAAAGTATGCACCAATCGACTCCAAATGGCCTGAAACGTGCTCCTAGACATGTCCTGGATGGACGATTTTGGACAAAACACTTAGTGCATTTTCACTCCCATATCGCCCCATGGGAGGACGTTTACGCCTATAACTCCTGAACGGTACGTCGGATCCACTCCAAACCAAGCTCCGTCACACATAATTCGGCCACGCTGAACATGCTGGTCTTGTCCCTGAGTCTCTACGACCTTCGGTTCCAAAGATACAGTCAAAACAAAATCCGACCAATCAGATTCGAGCACTTCCCGACCTCCTACAGTCTCAACAGTGGTACCGATGGAAAGCCCATGGCCACAAATGGGGGGGTAGCCACTGGTCCCTTGTTTCTGCCCCCTTCCTATCAGAAGTTATTGGCACTTTCCCCCCCCATTCATTTCAGATGGGCCAAGATCTATCTCAGCAACACAAGGTCCCACAGACTCAAGACTGGTACCAGTGGAAAGCCCGTGGCCACAAATGGGGGGGTAGGCACTGTTCCCATGCTTCTGCCCCCTTCCTATCAAAAGTTATTAGCCCAGGGGCCAATCCCTGTGTTTCGGCCACATGTCTGACCTTTGCTTTTCACCCACTTCCCAAGGTCCCACAGACTCAAGACTGGTACCAATGGAAAGCCCGTGGCCACAAATGGGGGGGTAGGCACTGGTCCCTTGTTTCTGCCCCCTTCCTATCAGAAGTTATTGGCACTTTCCCCCCCCATTCATTTCAGATGGGCCAAGATCTATCTCAGCAACGCAAGGTCCCACAGACTCAAGGGTGGTACCGTTGGAAAGCCCATGGCCACAAATGGGGGGGTAGGCACTGTTCCCATGCTTCTGCCCCCTTCCTATCAAAAGTTATTAGCCCAGGGGCCAATCCGAAAATCTCAACATAAGTGTTTCAGGTACTTCCCAAGGTCCTAGAGACTCAAGGGTGGTACCATTGGAAAGCCCATGGCCACAAATGGGGGGGTAGACACTGTTCCCTTGTTTCTGCACCCTTCCTATCAAAAGTTATTGGCCAAGGGGCCAATCCGAGGTGGTTGTTATCCCTTATTCTAACCCTAACCCTAACCCTAACCCTAACCCTTACCCTAACCCTAACCCTAACCCTTACCCTAACCCTAACCCTAACCCTTACCCTAACCCCTTACCCTAACCCTAACCCTAACCCTAACCCTAACCCTAACCCTAACCCTAACCCTAACCCTAACCCTAACCCTTACCCTTACCCTAACCCTAACCCTAACCCTAACCCTTACCCTAACCCTAACCCTTACCCTAACCCTAACCCTACCCCTACGACCCAAGTGGTTTAGGTTAGTAAAAGGGTGTGGGACAGGTTAGAATTGACAATTTTAACCTCTCCCACACCCTTTTACTAAACCTAACCAGTCGAAATGTGTTGCAACACTCACCTTCCATACAAATATTTCCAAAAAATCAAACTTCAAAGTATGCACCAATCGACTCCAAATGGCCTGAAACGTGCTCCTAGACATGTCCTGGATGGACGATTTTGGACAAAACACTTAGTGCATTTTCACTCCCATATCGCCCCATGGGAGGACGTTTACGCCTATAACTCCTGAACGGTACGTCGGATCCACTCCAAACCAAGCTCCGTCACACATAATTCGGCCACGCTGAACATGCTGGTCTTGTCCCTGAGTCTCTACGACCTTCGGTTCCAAAGATACAGTCAAAACAAAATCCGACCAATCAGATTCGAGCACTTCCCGACCTCCTACAGTCTCAACAGTGGTACCGATGGAAAGCCCATGGCCACAAATGGGGGGGTAGCCACTGGTCCCTTGTTTCTGCCCCCTTCCTATCAGAAGTTATTGGCACTTTCCCCCCCCATTCATTTCAGATGGGCCAAGATCTATCTCAGCAACACAAGGTCCCACAGACTCAAGACTGGTACCAGTGGAAAGCCCGTGGCCACAAATGGGGGGGTAGGCACTGTTCCCATGCTTCTGCCCCCTTCCTATCAAAAGTTATTAGCCCAGGGGCCAATCCCTGTGTTTCGGCCACATGTCTGACCTTTGCTTTTCACCCACTTCCCAAGGTCCCACAGACTCAAGACTGGTACCAATGGAAAGCCCGTGGCCACAAATGGGGGGGTAGGCACTGGTCCCTTGTTTCTGCCCCCTTCCTATCAGAAGTTATTGGCACTTTCCCCCCCCATTCATTTCAGATGGGCCAAGATCTATCTCAGCAACGCAAGGTCCCACAGACTCAAGGGTGGTACCGTTGGAAAGCCCATGGCCACAAATGGGGGGGTAGGCACTGTTCCCATGCTTCTGCCCCCTTCCTATCAAAAGTTATTAGCCCAGGGGCCAATCCGAAAATCTCAACATAAGTGTTTCAGGTACTTCCCAAGGTCCTAGAGACTCAAGGGTGGTACCATTGGAAAGCCCATGGCCACAAATGGGGGGGTAGACACTGCTCCCTTGTTTCTGCACCCTTCCTATCAAAAGTTATTGGCCAAGGGGCCAATCCGAGGTGGTTGTTATCCCTTATTCTAACCCTAACCCTAACCCTTACCCTACCCTAACCCTAACCCTAACCCTAACCCTAACCCTTACCCTAACCCTAACCCTAACCCTAACCCTAACCCTAACCCCTAACCCTAACCCTAACCCTACCCCTACGACCCAAGTGGTTTAGGTTAGTAAAAGGGTGTGGGACAGGTTAGAATTGACTATTTTAACCTCTCCCACACCCTTTTACTAAACCTAACCAGTCGAAATGTGTTGCAACACTCACCTTCCATACAAATATTTCCAAAAAATCAAACTTCAAAGTATGCACCAATCGACTCCAAATGGCCTGAAACGTGCTCCTAGACATGTCCTGGATGGACGATTTTGGACAAAACACTTAGTGCATTTTCACTCCCATATCGCCCCATGGGAGGACGTTTACGCCTATAACTCCTGAACGGTACGTCGGATCCACTCCAAACCAAGCTCCGTCACACATAATTCGGCCACGCTGAACATGCTGGTCTTGTCCCTGAGTCTCTACGACCTTCGGTTCCAAAGATACAGTCAAAACAAAATCCGACCAATCAGATTCGAGCACTTCCCGACCTCCTACAGTCTCAACAGTGGTACCGATGGAAAGCCCATGGCCACAAATGGGGGGGTAGCCACTGGTCCCTTGTTTCTGCCCCCTTCCTATCAGAAGTTATTGGCACTTTCCCCCCCCATTCATTTCAGATGGGCCAAGATCTATCTCAGCAACACAAGGTCCCACAGACTCAAGACTGGTACCAGTGGAAAGCCCGTGGCCACAAATGGGGGGGTAGGCACTGTTCCCATGCTTCTGCCCCCTTCCTATCAAAAGTTATTAGCCCAGGGGCCAATCCCTGTGTTTCGGCCACATGTCTGACCTTTGCTTTTCACCCACTTCCCAAGGTCCCACAGACTCAAGACTGGTACCAATGGAAAGCCCGTGGCCACAAATGGGGGGGTAGGCACTGGTCCCTTGTTTCTGCCCCCTTCCTATCAGAAGTTATTGGCACTTTCCCCCCCCATTCATTTCAGATGGGCCAAGATCTATCTCAGCAACGCAAGGTCCCACAGACTCAAGGGTGGTACCGTTGGAAAGCCCATGGCCACAAATGGGGGGGTAGGCACTGTTCCCATGCTTCTGCCCCCTTCCTATCAAAAGTTATTAGCCCAGGGGCCAATCCGAAAATCTCAACATAAGTGTTTCAGGTACTTCCCAAGGTCCTAGAGACTCAAGGGTGGTACCATTGGAAAGCCCATGGCCACAAATGGGGGGGTAGACACTGTTCCCTTGTTTCTGCACCCTTCCTATCAAAAGTTATTGGCCAAGGGGCCAATCCGAGGTGGTTGTTATCCCTTATCCTAACCCTAACCCTAACCCTAACCCTAACCCTAACCCTTACCCTTACCCTAACCCTAACCCTTACCCTAACCCCTAACCCTTACCCTAACCCTAACCCTAACCCTAACCCTAACCCTAACCCTAACCCCTAACCCTAACCCTTACCCTACCCTAACCCTAACCCTAACCCTAACCCTAACCCTTACCCTAACCCTAACCCTAACCCTAACCCTAACCCTAACCCCTAACCCTAACCCTAACCCTACCCCTACGACCCAAGTGGTTTAGGTTAGTAAAAGGGTGTGGGACAGGTTAGAATTGACTATTTTAACCTCTCCCACACCCTTTTACTAAACCTAACCAGTCGAAATGTGTTGCAACACTCACCTTCCATACAAATATTTCCAAAAAATCAAACTTCAAAGTATGCACCAATCGACTCCAAATGGCCTGAAACGTGCTCCTAGACATGTCCTGGATGGACGATTTTGGACAAAACACTTAGTGCATTTTCACTCCCATATCGCCCCATGGGAGGACGTTTACGCCTATAACTCCTGAACGGTACGTCGGATCCACTCCAAACCAAGCTCCGTCACACATAATTCGGCCACGCTGAACATGCTGGTCTTGTCCCTGAGTCTCTACGACCTTCGGTTCCAAAGATACAGTCAAAACAAAATCCGACCAATCAGATTCGAGCACTTCCCGACCTCCTACAGTCTCAACAGTGGTACCGATGGAAAGCCCATGGCCACAAATGGGGGGGTAGCCACTGGTCCCTTGTTTCTGCCCCCTTCCTATCAGAAGTTATTGGCACTTTCCCCCCCCATTCATTTCAGATGGGCCAAGATCTATCTCAGCAACACAAGGTCCCACAGACTCAAGACTGGTACCAGTGGAAAGCCCGTGGCCACAAATGGGGGGGTAGGCACTGTTCCCATGCTTCTGCCCCCTTCCTATCAAAAGTTATTAGCCCAGGGGCCAATCCCTGTGTTTCGGCCACATGTCTGACCTTTGCTTTTCACCCACTTCCCAAGGTCCCACAGACTCAAGACTGGTACCAATGGAAAGCCCGTGGCCACAAATGGGGGGGTAGGCACTGGTCCCTTGTTTCTGCCCCCTTCCTATCAGAAGTTATTGGCACTTTCCCCCCCCATTCATTTCAGATGGGCCAAGATCTATCTCAGCAACGCAAGGTCCCACAGACTCAAGGGTGGTACCGTTGGAAAGCCCATGGCCACAAATGGGGGGGTAGGCACTGTTCCCATGCTTCTGCCCCCTTCCTATCAAAAGTTATTAGCCCAGGGGCCAATCCGAAAATCTCAACATAAGTGTTTCAGGTACTTCCCAAGGTCCTAGAGACTCAAGGGTGGTACCATTGGAAAGCCCATGGCCACAAATGGGGGGGTAGACACTGCTCCCTTGTTTCTGCACCCTTCCTATCAAAAGTTATTGGCCAAGGGGCCAATCCGAGGTGGTTGTTATCCCTTATTCTAACCCTAACCCTAACCCTTACCCTACCCTAACCCTAACCCTAACCCTAACCCTAACCCTTACCCTAACCCTAACCCTAACCCTAACCCTAACCCTAACCCCTAACCCTAACCCTAACCCTACCCCTACGACCCAAGTGGTTTAGGTTAGTAAAAGGGTGTGGGACAGGTTAGAATTGACTATTTTAACCTCTCCCACACCCTTTTACTAAACCTAACCAGTCGAAATGTGTTGCAACACTCACCTTCCATACAAATATTTCCAAAAAATCAAACTTCAAAGTATGCACCAATCGACTCCAAATGGCCTGAAACGTGCTCCTAGACATGTCCTGGATGGACGATTTTGGACAAAACACTTAGTGCATTTTCACTCCCATATCGCCCCATGGGAGGACGTTTACGCCTATAACTCCTGAACGGTACGTCGGATCCACTCCAAACCAAGCTCCGTCACACATAATTCGGCCACGCTGAACATGCTGGTCTTGTCCCTGAGTCTCTACGACCTTCGGTTCCAAAGATACAGTCAAAACAAAATCCGACCAATCAGATTCGAGCACTTCCCGACCTCCTACAGTCTCAACAGTGGTACCGATGGAAAGCCCATGGCCACAAATGGGGGGGTAGCCACTGGTCCCTTGTTTCTGCCCCCTTCCTATCAGAAGTTATTGGCACTTTCCCCCCCCATTCATTTCAGATGGGCCAAGATCTATCTCAGCAACACAAGGTCCCACAGACTCAAGACTGGTACCAGTGGAAAGCCCGTGGCCACAAATGGGGGGGTAGGCACTGTTCCCATGCTTCTGCCCCCTTCCTATCAAAAGTTATTAGCCCAGGGGCCAATCCCTGTGTTTCGGCCACATGTCTGACCTTTGCTTTTCACCCACTTCCCAAGGTCCCACAGACTCAAGACTGGTACCAATGGAAAGCCCGTGGCCACAAATGGGGGGGTAGGCACTGGTCCCTTGTTTCTGCCCCCTTCCTATCAGAAGTTATTGGCACTTTCCCCCCCCATTCATTTCAGATGGGCCAAGATCTATCTCAGCAACGCAAGGTCCCACAGACTCAAGGGTGGTACCGTTGGAAAGCCCATGGCCACAAATGGGGGGGTAGGCACTGTTCCCATGCTTCTGCCCCCTTCCTATCAAAAGTTATTAGCCCAGGGGCCAATCCGAAAATCTCAACATAAGTGTTTCAGGTACTTCCCAAGGTCCTAGAGACTCAAGGGTGGTACCATTGGAAAGCCCATGGCCACAAATGGGGGGGTAGACACTGCTCCCTTGTTTCTGCACCCTTCCTATCAAAAGTTATTGGCCAAGGGGCCAATCCGAGGTGGTTGTTATCCCTTATTCTAACCCTAACCCTAACCCTAACCCTAACCCTAACCCTTACCCTTACCCTAACCCTAACCCTTACCCTAACCCCTAACCCTTACCCTAACCCTAACCCTAACCCTAACCCTAACCCTAACCCTAACCCCTAACCCTAACCCTTACCCTACCCTAACCCTAACCCTAACCCTAACCCTAACCCTTACCCTAACCCTAACCCTAACCCTAACCCTAACCCTAACCCCTAACCCTAACCCTAACCCTACCCCTACGACCCAAGTGGTTTAGGTTAGTAAAAGGGTGTGGGACAGGTTAGAATTGACTATTTTAACCTCTCCCACACCCTTTTACTAAACCTAACCAGTCGAAATGTGTTGCAACACTCACCTTCCATACAAATATTTCCAAAAAATCAAACTTCAAAGTATGCACCAATCGACTCCAAATGGCCTGAAACGTGCTCCTAGACATGTCCTGGATGGACGATTTTGGACAAAACACTTAGTGCATTTTCACTCCCATATCGCCCCATGGGAGGACGTTTACGCCTATAACTCCTGAACGGTACGTCGGATCCACTCCAAACCAAGCTCCGTCACACATAATTCGGCCACGCTGAACATGCTGGTCTTGTCCCTGAGTCTCTACGACCTTCGGTTCCAAAGATACAGTCAAAACAAAATCCGACCAATCAGATTCGAGCACTTCCCGACCTCCTACAGTCTCAACAGTGGTACCGATGGAAAGCCCATGGCCACAAATGGGGGGGTAGCCACTGGTCCCTTGTTTCTGCCCCCTTCCTATCAGAAGTTATTGGCACTTTCCCCCCCCATTCATTTCAGATGGGCCAAGATCTATCTCAGCAACACAAGGTCCCACAGACTCAAGACTGGTACCAGTGGAAAGCCCGTGGCCACAAATGGGGGGGTAGGCACTGTTCCCATGCTTCTGCCCCCTTCCTATCAAAAGTTATTAGCCCAGGGGCCAATCCCTGTGTTTCGGCCACATGTCTGACCTTTGCTTTTCACCCACTTCCCAAGGTCCCACAGACTCAAGACTGGTACCAATGGAAAGCCCGTGGCCACAAATGGGGGGGTAGGCACTGGTCCCTTGTTTCTGCCCCCTTCCTATCAGAAGTTATTGGCACTTTCCCCCCCCATTCATTTCAGATGGGCCAAGATCTATCTCAGCAACGCAAGGTCCCACAGACTCAAGGGTGGTACCGTTGGAAAGCCCATGGCCACAAATGGGGGGGTAGGCACTGTTCCCATGCTTCTGCCCCCTTCCTATCAAAAGTTATTAGCCCAGGGGCCAATCCGAAAATCTCAACATAAGTGTTTCAGGTACTTCCCAAGGTCCTAGAGACTCAAGGGTGGTACCATTGGAAAGCCCATGGCCACAAATGGGGGGGTAGACACTGCTCCCTTGTTTCTGCACCCTTCCTATCAAAAGTTATTGGCCAAGGGGCCAATCCGAGGTGGTTGTTATCCCTTATTCTAACCCTAACCCTAACCCTAACCCTACCCTAACCCTAACCCTAACCCTAACCCTAACCCTTACCCTAACCCTAACCCTAACCCTAACCCTAACCCTAACCCCTAACCCTAACCCTAACCCTACCCCTACGACCCAAGTGGTTTAGGTTAGTAAAAGGGTGTGGGACAGGTTAGAATTGACTATTTTAACCTCTCCCACACCCTTTTACTAAACCTAACCAGTCGAAATGTGTTGCAACACTCACCTTCCATACAAATATTTCCAAAAAATCAAACTTCAAAGTATGCACCAATCGACTCCAAATGGCCTGAAACGTGCTCCTAGACATGTCCTGGATGGACGATTTTGGACAAAACACTTAGTGCATTTTCACTCCCATATCGCCCCATGGGAGGACGTTTACGCCTATAACTCCTGAACGGTACGTCGGATCCACTCCAAACCAAGCTCCGTCACACATAATTCGGCCACGCTGAACATGCTGGTCTTGTCCCTGAGTCTCTACGACCTTCGGTTCCAAAGATACAGTCAAAACAAAATCCGACCAATCAGATTCGAGCACTTCCCGACCTCCTACAGTCTCAACAGTGGTACCGATGGAAAGCCCATGGCCACAAATGGGGGGGTAGCCACTGGTCCCTTGTTTCTGCCCCCTTCCTATCAGAAGTTATTGGCACTTTCCCCCCCCATTCATTTCAGATGGGCCAAGATCTATCTCAGCAACACAAGGTCCCACAGACTCAAGACTGGTACCAGTGGAAAGCCCGTGGCCACAAATGGGGGGGTAGGCACTGTTCCCATGCTTCTGCCCCCTTCCTATCAAAAGTTATTAGCCCAGGGGCCAATCCCTGTGTTTCGGCCACATGTCTGACCTTTGCTTTTCACCCACTTCCCAAGGTCCCACAGACTCAAGACTGGTACCAATGGAAAGCCCGTGGCCACAAATGGGGGGGTAGGCACTGGTCCCTTGTTTCTGCCCCCTTCCTATCAGAAGTTATTGGCACTTTCCCCCCCCATTCATTTCAGATGGGCCAAGATCTATCTCAGCAACGCAAGGTCCCACAGACTCAAGGGTGGTACCGTTGGAAAGCCCATGGCCACAAATGGGGGGGTAGGCACTGTTCCCATGCTTCTGCCCCCTTCCTATCAAAAGTTATTAGCCCAGGGGCCAATCCGAAAATCTCAACATAAGTGTTTCAGGTACTTCCCAAGGTCCTAGAGACTCAAGGGTGGTACCATTGGAAAGCCCATGGCCACAAATGGGGGGGTAGACACTGCTCCCTTGTTTCTGCACCCTTCCTATCAAAAGTTATTGGCCAAGGGGCCAATCCGAGGTGGTTGTTATCCCTTATTCTAACCCTAACCCTAACCCTAACCCTAACCCTAACCCTAACCCTAACCCTAACCCTAACCCTAACCCCTAACCCTAACCCTTACCCTAACCCTTACCCTTACCCTAACCCTAACCCTAACCCTTACCCTAACCCTAACCCTAACCCCTAACCCTTACCCTAACCCTAACCCTAACCCCTACCCTTACCCTAACCCTAACCCCTAACCCTAACCCTAACCCTAACCCTAACCCTAACCCCTAACCCTTACCCTAACCCTAACCCTTACCCTTACCCTTACCCTAACCCTACACCCGACCGGAGCTCAGAGGGGACCTGCACACCTTCCACAGGAGGCTTAAATTAATGGATCACTTCCAGGGGGGGCAGAGGCGGGAGCCTGTGCCGTTCACTGGACCGTCCCACTGGTCACCAAACATAGACACACTTTCACCTGCTATTTCACAACTCATCCATAAAAACAACCTCGCACTCACACATTGGCGCCCCCTGCAACACAGAACGCACAACATTAGTCAGGAACATAAACGCATCATCAGAACATTGGGTAATCACAAACACATAGTCATTAAGCCAGCAGATAAGGGGGGCCAAATAGTTATTCAGGATAGGGACAATTACATCTTAGAAGCACACAGACAGTTAAATAACAACACATACTACAAAACACTGACACACCCACTACAATTAGAGACACAGACACTAGTGAGAAAGATTACAGAAACACTCTACAGACAAAAATTCATCAACTTCAAACAGAAACAATATCTGGACGGTCCCAGTGAGCCCAGGCCCCGCCTCTTCTATCTGCTCCCCAAGATCCACAAGCCTCCTGAAACCTGGACGGTCCCCTCTGTTGTTCCGGTCGGCCGCCCCATCGTCAGCGACTGCAACTCAGAAACATACACCATCACAGAATACATAGATCACTTTATCAACCCACTCGCCAAACTTCACCCCAGTTACATCAAGGACACCTACGATTTTGTTAATAAAATAAAACACCTGCAGGTACCCGGTCACACATTCCTTTTCTCCATAGATATAGATTCACTCTACACAAACATAGAAACACCACTCGGCCTAGCTGCAATACAACACATATTCAATAAACACCCAGACCCATCCAGACCCGACAGCCACATTTTACAGTTACTCCACATCACCCTCACCCGAAACGACTTCATGTTCAACAATCAGCACTATCTCCAGCTGTGCGGCTGTGCGATGGGCCGGAAATATGCCCCAGCATATGCAGACATCTACCTGGCCCACTGGGAGGAAACGGCCTTCACCCAACTCCCCATCAAACCCCTCCTGTATTTCCGGTACCTGGACGACATCTTCGGCCTCTGGGACGGCACACAACAGGACTTTCTGACATTTCTGGACATTCTCAACACACACCACCCTAAAATAAAACTCAAACACAACATTCAAATATCTACAGTCGAGTTCTTGGACACCTGTGTCTTCTTCCGTGCCTCCAGTGACCAGTCCAAAACACTGGCCACCAAAGTATATTTCAAAGACACGGACCGACATGCACTCCTCCATAAGTCCAGCTATCAGAGGTCTGATAAAATCCCAGCTGATACGCTTCCACAGAATCTGCACCTTCCCGGAGCATGTGGAGGAGGCCACCAGCACCCTCTTTAGTGCGCTGAGGCCCAGGGGTTACTCGAGGCGCTTCCTTAGGACCATCAAGGCGGAGGTCGGCCGGACCTTTAACGACAGGTATAACAACCTTAGCGCCCGGCCGTCCGGCCCTACTCTCGTCCCCATGGTAACCACCTACTCAGAGAATTTAAAGACTTTTCTATCGTCTCTAAAGACCAACTTTGAGGGGGCGAGGGAGGGCTGTGATGTGCTGGGCGACTGTCGGCTGATCTCCGCCTACCGCAGGAACAAAAACTTAAAAGATATTCTGGTTCACACCAATTTAAATAAAGGTGAGCGGAATGGGGAAGCGTCTCGAGGCTCGGACATTGGTTTTATCCGTCTCCCCCACATTTTTAACCCATATGCTAGAGTCGGCACCAACCCGTGGCAGGCCTTGAAACCATCTACGACCAACGCAGTGTATGCTTTAAGATGTAAGGCCTGCCACAGACTCTATGTGGGGGAGACCAGGAACGATATCACTGCAAGAATTAAACAACACTTTTATAAAATGAACAGCGGGAATGGTACCAGTGTCTTGTATGCACATTTTAAACTCCACGGCCAACACAACGTAGAAAGCATGGGCCTGGAGAGTAACAGGGACTGGACCACTGTCCAGAGACGAGCGGCGGAGAGGAAATGGATCCACCTGTTAAAAACCATAGACCCAACCGGTCTAAATGAAAAATACTAGGGTGGATCCATTTCCTACTTTTTAATATAGATTTTAGTATTTATTAGAAATGCTGACCTCCTGGTCTCCCAGGGCCTCTCCTACAGGTTTTAATCAGGGGGGCTCCCTCTACTGGCGGGAAACCCCTTTTATCCTTTACCTTTTAACTTATATTCTTAACTCATCTTTTCTTTTACCCGGCTCTCCCCCTGTGTTGGATCTTATGTATATTTATGTTTTTATTTATAGAGGTTTTACTAACTTTGTATATATTTTACACTAACTTATGATTTTATGCTTGATGATTTTATTAGATGTGGTTTTAAAGCACTTTTTAACGGCACCTCTGTGCCACAGCACTTTTTAATCCACGCAGGGAGGATCCGCTGGTCTTTTAATGTCTTACTCCTCTTTTATTTCAGCTCGGGGTCCCGTCCGGGGGGAGTCCTCTCCCTAAACCATTTTATAAATAAAGCTCTTTTAGAAAAGCCTGGGGGGTGTCTGGTGACGAGTCATTGCACTTTTATCTCTCCTCTTATTCCTTTTATATATATTTATATTTCTAACAGATCTTACTTTATGAATTGAATCATGGGTTTTAGCTGATTTTAACGACGGTCTGCATATATTTTACGATGCTTGTTGTGTGTGTGTCTCTTTTAGCACTTATTTATTGGTTGACGTGTTTTTATCGTGTTTATTTATTATCAGCACTTTTTGATATGCAGACCCTTTTTAGACAGTTTTAATTCACTCAATTCAGAGCACTTCTAAGATCCTTCTTTTATCTAACCTCCTTTTTATACCTTAACCTTCTTTATATTTAGCAATGGCCGTCGCCCGGGCGCTCCTCAGGTGGTTTTATCAGAGGTCCTGGGACACCGGAGGATTTTAATGAACCATAGAGCTCCGCCTGCCTCTCCTGCACGGTGGTCCAGTCACCTTTTTTATCCAACTTTAACAGTGTCTTTATGGGGTTTTATGAAACACTATTGTGTGTTTTTTAAGGAGCTTTTTAAGTATTTTTTAATACCCACAGTCCCCCGAGTGCCCGTGCCCCTCGTAGCGTCCCCCAGAGGACGCTGCGCCCCTAACTTAACCTAACCCCTCTGTTGTCATTAATTGCTCCTGTTTTTTTTACTTTTCTCTGTATCATTGCCTTTACTGCATCATGTTCACATCTCATTCACTACTGTTGATACATCAGACTTCATATGATTAAACATATTATTAGTTCGGATTATCCGATATAGGTTACAGCCTGTGCCTGTGCCTGCTATTTCAATTTATTGATGTAGCAAATTACCTTCCTCAAACCTAACCCTAACCCTACCCTAACCCTAACCCTAACCCTTTAAGAAAGGGCAATCCTCCAAGGGGCGATCATGGTTATTACCCCTATACCCTCGTGACACGCCATGACTTACTTTGGTGTGCATAGAGGACTCATCATGAACATGTACAAACTGAGATTGGTCTTATAAATAGGATTTAAACCAGCTTAATATCCAGGCATAATATGTAGACACAGCAACCCTTTTCATCTCTGCTCGTCCTCCACCTCCTTCTGTATTTCTTCCCTCTATTTCTAAGTCCTATAGCAGATGAAATTAACCCGGATTATATTAAATATACAAGTGACTATGGCAAAGCCTGATCTCAGACCATCCTGAAGACTGGTTTTCACTGCCCTCTATTGGTGAAAATGTGAACTACTCTGGCTCCCCTGTGATGCTGTGTGAAGGAGTAGGTGCAGCTGATTTCCACTTGGAGGTTCAGTGTAAATCAAATGTTCATTCAGTTCCATTGAAGGGCTTTATTTAAGAACAGTTTCATTTAATCACAACAGAACAAATTACCTTCATACTTACATTATTATTATGTTATTCTCCTCCCAAAACAAGTAGCAGTTTTTTTATCTAAACTCCTGGAACATCTGGCTTCAGCATGCTTTGTTAAACCAACATGAGGCTACATTTCACACTGTATAGATATCACTGAAACATCCTCTTAGTTTACTGATTATGTTGTTTTCTGTAGTTAAAGAGTGAAATCACTAACAAGCAGCTCTCTATTGAACCCTTAAATGAAGATAGATTAACATTTCATTGTTTCCAAAGTCTGACATTTAGCCTTTGCACCTGATGGTTACCAGCTTAACACAGATCTGTGTGTTTAATAAAAAATATATATTATCATTGAAACACTCACGATGGAGGAATGTTAAATAACAAAGATGCTTCATGTTTGGTGAAGGATGAGGAAGTAAATAAGCTGTGCAGACAGTCGTTCAGTCACCAGCAGAGGACAGAGTTCGGTGAATTTTTGCAGTCCAAATGCCTTTAGTTTGTAAAGTAACACAATCACTGAGTTTGTGAGTCTGTTTCCCTCCCAGCTGGAGAAAATGAAACTTTTCTTTCAGGTTTCTCTGTTCTACATGTGCTGGGAGTCCATGATGTCGAGGTACTTGGCATCAATCATTCTGGGAAGCAGGCTGGTCCTGAGTTAAAACAGGGAGAGACAAAATACATATAATGAAGGCGATACTGTTCAGGTGAACATATTTCCCAAATCGATCTTTACAGTAAGACCTGAGCACTTTGGGTTCAGATTTAGACCATTCTTAAAGACTGACATTTTAAAAGTCTTTCCAACACTACACTGAAATACTTTCACCTGATTGTTTTCACAGACGATGTCTGAATATTTCCACACGAGGTGTCAAGAGTAAACTCCTCCTTGGGTAAAAATCTGAGTGGGGCTTCTTTGAAAAATTACAACAGGGTGAATCTCAAGCTGTTTTTTCACATGAAATTCAGACAGGTCTGTCAGAAAAATTCTGTAATTCACTGGAAATACTCCCTTTAGTTTAGAAAAATGTTTCCTGGGTGCAGGACAAGCAGGAGGACTTGTCTCTGATATCTGCTTATCAACACAACATGTGTTTGGATGTATATGAGTCATTAACAAAAGAGTTGGTGATAATACAAATGCAGGAACACATCATCCACACATGTACTCGCTCATTATAAACTGTCAGCTGCTCTGTCTGACACACAGACTCTCTTATTGAGGACATGCAGGTTTGAGTCTGTTCAGTTTCTTTCCATCTGATAGGGACATATTCATACTAACACTTAGCTCCTCTAGTAATGTTCAGACAAGTTTAGGGTTACTCATTTCAACTCCAAGCATTCATCACTGTAACATTTGGGTTGGTTCCACTCTGGCAATCTCACCTGATAGGTACGAGCAGGATCATGAGCAGAGGGAAGACCATCTTCATGTAGGGCAGAGGATACATCCCAAATGCACACAGGATGATCAGCTGGATCATCTGCAGACCCGTGAAGTAGTGGACCTTCCTTTGAGGCACACGGCGGACGTAATGTGTGGGAGGATACGAGGTCTAGATAGAGACAGATAAAATACAGTTACCATTAAAAATGGCATCTCAATTCATACTCAGCTGGATTAGGGTTAGCGTAAGTATTCCCTTTGTCCATATTCATTTCAGTCTTTTCTCAAATGTTTTTAGTTTGAACACCATTGACCCCACCACCATGCTCTTGTTGTTGGTACAGACCTCTTCTCAGAAACTAAAGTAAAATAACAGGAAAAGCTCCTTCTATGTGGTGAAACTTCTTCTAACATGTAACACTGCTGGTGATCTGTTGCTGGTTTTATGTTCAGTTCAGAGAAAAATCAGGAGATGCAAACGACGAGAATCAAAGTGAGCGCTGCAGTGAACAAAGGAAACCTTCAAACCTCAAGATGTTCAAATAGGATGTGCTTTAGGTTGGTAATGTGGGCTTTTCTGCTCCTTTTATTTGGACTATTTTCTTCATAACTATGGTAAATGTTAAATTTCTAATTTTACTAAAAACATTCTTGAATGAAAAACATCACCTCACTGATTTATTGTGAGCTGCCATCATTTGAACTTTAGAAGATACCCTGAAGTAAACAGACAAACCCATCACACCTGGTGTCCTCCCTGCTCACCTGTTCTTTCAGCAGCAGGGCCATGCGGTCCACCATCTGATTCCCATCAAGCGACGTGGCTGCGATGTAGAGGAAGAGGCCGTAGAGGACAGGCTTTGGGATCCACTGCAGAGGGAGGGGCAGCATGAACGCAGACAGACCAATCAGGATGTTCGCCACCAGAGAGGTCAGACGCTGTTCCTTCACACTGACGATACTGTTAGACACAGAGGCAGAGAAGGCTTATTACCTCAGGGGGAAGAAATCTATAATATTATATTATTATTTATACGGCAAACCCTTTCTACAGAAGAAATATGAAATCATTATCATATATCACTTCTTAGGAATATGACCATAGATTTTTATATACACATAAATATCAAGTTAAGGTCCGGTCTGGGATCTTTCACACGTGATCTCTAAGGTCTTTGATTTAAATTCTGGGTACTTTAAACATCTACTATTCTATAAAAAACTAATCAAATATATTTTTAAGAAGAAAAAAACCTGAGAGGAAGTGGAAATTGAGTTGTTGCCGCCAGTCTTAAGTATATTCTTTAGTTTGAAGTTGAGCTTCCAAAACAAAGGTAAGACTTTTTGAATTTCCTTTCAGTTTCTTTGGAATAAATGCAGCAAACGTCTCATCTGATCAGAGGGTTGGAGAGTTTCTCTTTTAGTGCTCGGTTTCTTTGAACTTGACTCACGTCGTGTAGAGGTGTCCGTTCTCGACATGCTGTTCCACTTTGGCCAGCTGCCGGGCGTGTAGGGAGGAATGTGGGAAGGCAGCGTGCATCCACGGTAACCCCAGACAGGACATGAGGATGTTGATGAATCCAGTCAACACTAAGTCCCAGTGGAATGCTGTTCCTTTGAGCAGCCTGGATCAGACAGGAACGACCACAGGTTACAAGTTCATCAATGAAAGTCTGCAGCAACTCTTCTCACTGCTACAACTTGACATGTTAGCCAATGAAAAGAGCCATAAAGAACACAATACACCCTATTGTATTATTTATTGTGTTATAGCTTAGATGTCGTTTTTTATTCTTTGTAGTAAATCTTCATTCAAAAAGCAAGATCTATTTTCAAGAGAAAAAACATGGCTAAGATAGCACCAATACAGTGTTTAGCAAAATGTAAAATAAAATATAAAAAACATATAAAGCAAAAACTAGATTATCAACTCTCAGGACCCCAAAACATAAAGATAAAGAGGAAGCTGAGTGAGGCATCTTATTACGGGAAGCAATATCTGGCATGGCCAATCACAGACGCTCCACTACCAACAATAACGCTTTACATGGCGTAGTAACACTAACAATAAAAGACCAAATAAAAAGCAAAAAAGTTACGAAGACTGGGAGTGATGGGGAGGCAGAGTTAAAGGAGCAGTATGTAACTCTGACTCCTAGTGTGTAAAATGGGTAATGAAGTCCAAATTCAAAACATCGCAGAGCGCTGTCCCCCCCCCCCCCCCCTCCTCTCTAGAGTGGATGTTCACGCAGGTCACCATGTGGTGGACACTGAAGCTTCAGTGTTTAGCCAGCTCTGCATCGGTCTGTAAACCTTTCTGCGTTCTAACCTCTCTCCATTTTTCAAAAGCATCTCCAATATTGATCCTAGTTTGAGCACGTTTCTGCTCGTGGAGCTTATTAGAAACATGCAGAGGCTTTTTAGGTCGGGTACAATCACTTCTATCTGAACCAGTTCTCTTCCCAGCAACACCTGTTGGTTTGACCTGATAACTGGTCTCATATCTGGCAAACTGAGGGGTGTCCAACACCCTAACTCTGAAGACAAACATTAAACTTCTGTTGCACAGTATCCGGCTTTGCAAGCTTGCATGCACCGCAGATCAGGACAGTCTAGGAAAGGTTTTGTCTTACTTGTGTTCTGGAACATGTGTGAGAGAGATGACTATGTTCTGGTCAATAAAGATGAGCAATGCAAGGAGGAAACCCAACCCGACCGCGCTCAGTGTGTTCATGCCAGACAGCTTCTCGAAAGGAGGGAAGTTGAAGATGGGCCCATCATGGACACTGAACACAGGAACTGAAAGGAGAGATTTAAGGAAATGTGACTAACTCAGAAAGAGTTGTGTCACCTTTCAAGGTGATGCATCACAGTGTTACACAGCAGAGTAAAATCTTGAACATTGAACTTTTCTGCTGCTAAGTTTTGTTTCAAAGGCATCATTCAACGCAGAGTCCAAGAGTCTTTGACCCACTCTCTTGAATTTTCTTTGTTTTCACTGCCAACAGGTGGGGAATAAAGTCAGTGAAGGGTGTTTACTGTGCCAACGCTGTGATTTTAAGTCTCTTCTATCAGCTCTTTGATTGGACAGTTGTGTACTCACGCTGTATGTCGAGGAAAAGGTAGGAGCCAATGAAGGAGAATATCACCACGGAGATGGGCAGAGCACAGTCAGACACCACCTCTCTGACTGTGCTGTTCAGGTATGGACTGTTGAGGAGAAGGTCACAAATATTAAACATCTTCAAACTGTCATGTGATAAAGTCTCACTTCTTTATTTGTTGACAGTAGTGCATGTCAAGGACTGACAGTTTGACACTGAGGGGAGGAACACTGAATCCCAGGACTGAGACAGGATGGTACGACATGGAAGAGTCCCTTTTATCTTCTCTTTGGATTACATGATGAACCTCGTTAGGAAGCCTGTACAGTGAAGACTTTCATGGATAATAAGAATTATAAGTGAACTTTGAGTGTGAGTGGGCTGAGTTAGAGCTGATTTGAGATATTCTATAAAATGCAGGTTTGCTTCATTTAAACACCACCAGGTGTCATGCATTCTTTAGTGATAATAATTCAGTTTATTTGATGTTTATGGAAATCAGAAGTAGATATATTCTGACAAAGAGTCGTCTTGTGTTGTCCGGATCTCCTGATAATTGAGCAGAAGCTGAAACCAAACGAGCTAACACTGAATGTGAGCGCTGACGACGCCTGTCAGGGATTACGAACACTAAATGAAGAACTATCTGATTGGCTGCCCGTCATCATCATGAGTCCTTTTACTTTTTATACAAATGATCTCCCCCTTTTATTGTCTTTCCCCTCTTTATAATAAAAGATCTTGTTTGAAATTCTCTCATTATTTCAGCTCTTCTTGAACCTGCTTGCATCAAAACACATTTTATGGATGTTTTTAAAATCCAGCCTGAAAGTTTTGGAATTTATTTAAAAAAGGGATCTGTTGGCTGCATCCTGACTTTGTAATGACCGACTTTTTTGTTTTATTTTAACTGAAATGTACAGAGAATCAAAGACTTTTCATTGCAGGGTCATGCCACTGTGTCAACACAATGAAAGAGCTCAGGTGGATGTACCTTCTCTTGATGAGGTAGAGGGCGTAACCAAACCACAAAGTCCCCAACATGAGCAGCAGACAGAGGACAGGTCTTTCTCTGGTGCACACCACCAGAGTCTCGGGCAGGAAGACATTAAGGTGACTCTCAACATTTCCCAGCACTGACACGGTCTCGTTTAGATGCTTAATTGTGTTCTCAGTCTGGTTGTTTGCCTTCTCCAGGATTTCAGTGATCTGCTGGAGCACCAACGTGCTGTTTGTGGTGGCCAGTGTGGGTCCGTGGTAGTAGTGCCGAAAAACTAGAAAGGGAGGAGAAAGAAAGATAATTATCATACAGAATATTGATCTCACATCGGCTCACAAACATATCCAACACAACTCTAATAGAGCAAATAAAAACACCTTGACACATATGAGGGTCACTTTATATTTATGATATATACTCCACAATATACACTATATTGCCAAAAGTATTCACTCACACATCCAAATAATTGAAATCAGTTGTTCCAATCACTTCCATGGCCACAGGTGTATAAAATCAAGCACCAAGGCATGCAGTCTGTTTCTACAAACATTTGTGAAAGACAGGGTCGCTCTCAGGAGCTCAGTGAATTCCAGCGTGGTACTGTGATAGGATGCCACCTGTGCAACATGTCCAGTCGTGAAATTTCCTCGCTCTTAAATATTCCACAGTCAACTGTCAGTGGTATTATAACAAAGTGGAAGCGATTGGGAACGACAGCAACTCTGCCACGAAGTGGTAAGCAACGTAAAAAGACGGGCGGGGTCAGGGGATGCTGAGGCGCATAGTGAGCAGAGGTCGCCATCTTTCTGCAGAGTCAATCGCTACAGACCTCCAAACTTCATGTTGCCTTCAGATTAGCTCAAGAACAGTGCATAGAGAGCTTCATGGAATGGGTTTCCATGGCCGAGCAGCTGCATCCAAGCCATACATCACCAACTACAAGGCAAAGCGTCGGATGCAGTGGTCTAAAGCACGCTCCCACTGGACTCTAGAGCAGTGGAGATAGGGTTAGGGTTAGGGTTCTCTGGAGTGACGAATCATGCTTCACCATCTGGCGATCTGATGGACGGGTCTGGGTTTGGCAGTTGCCAGGAGAACGGTACTTGTCTGACTGCATTGTGCCAAGTGTAAAGTTTGGTGGAGGGGGGATCATGATGTGGGGTTGTTTTTCAGGAGCTGGGCTTGGCCCCTTAGTTCCAGTGAAAGGAACTCTGAATGCTTCAGGATACCAAGAGATTTAGGACAATTCCATGCCCCCAACTTTGTGGGATAAGTTTGGGGATAGCCCTTCCTGTTCCAACATGACTGTGCACCAGTGCACAAAGCAAGGTCCATAAAGACATGGATGAGAGAGTTTTGTGTGGATGGACTTGACTGGCCTGCACAGACTCCTGACCTCAACCCGATAGAACACCTTTGGGATGAATTAGAGCGGAGGCTGAGAGCCAGGCCTTTTCGTCCAACATCAGTGTGTGACCTCACAAATGCGTTTCTGGAAGAATGGTCAAAAATTCCCATAAACACACTCCTAAACCTTGTGGACAGCCTTCCCAGAAAAGTTGAAGCTGTTATAGCTGCAAAGGGGTGACCGACGTCATATTAAACCCTATAGATTAAGAATGGGATGTAACCTAAGTTGATATGCGAGTCAAGGCAGGTGAGCGAATACTTTTGGCAATATAGTGTATGTGTAAATGTATATATCATGTTGTATGGATCCTCGGGACTAAGGTCTCTTCTGTTGGATCTGTTCTTTCTATTTCTTTGGATTTAACACAAGTTACCTGTTATGACTGTTTTCATTTTCTAGGGAGCCTTTTATAAAATCTGTTCAGGGACAACAGATGAAAATGAGCCTTTTGGCTAACTCTGGCATATTTACAGAAATGTTTATTAATATGCACTGTCCCTGCAAAAAAAAAACATGAATAAAAAAATAAAATAAATGAAAGGGTTAATATAATAATTAGTACTATAATAACCTTTAACGAGTGTCTGAATGAAAATTAATTGAAAATAAGAACATGACGGGATGTGTCGTTACAGCTCCTGTGAGGTTATTTTAGTTTCTTATGAAACAGACTGTAATTAATAATTATGAGTCTTTATGGCCAACAAAAGCAAACATAACCATCTGCTCCACTCTGGATTATTTCTGTAACGTGTCCGAAGCCTGAAGGTCCTGCTGCAGGGTCGCTATCAGAGCAGTTGATAACCTGCATGCTGCTCAAACAGATTCCTCATCAGTGATAATTTTGTTTTAAGAAAGCAGGAAGACATTTTTAGTCATTACACACTTTTACATCATTCAGTCTTTGTCCACAGGGGGCGCCAAAACCAACACAAACAGAAAGTTCCTCAGGGGAGCTTTAATGCGACTTCAGAAAAAACGCAGCCGCCCCCAGCCCCATCACCATCGGTGACTCCACGGTGTCTACTGTGGAGTCTTTCCGCTTCCTGGGGACCACCATCGCCCAGGACCTCAAGTGGGAGCTGAACATCACCTCCCTCATCAAGAAAGGACAGCAGAGGATGTACTTCCTGCAGCAGCTGAAGAAGTTCAACCTGCCAAAGACCATGATGGTGCACTTCTACACTGCCATCATCGAGTCCATCCTCTCCTCCTCCATCACAGTCTGGTACGCTGCAGCCACAGCAAGAGAGAAGTGCAGGCTGCAGCGCATCATCCGCTCTGCAGAGAAGGTGATTGGCTGCAGTCTACCATCTCTCCACGACCTGTACACCTCCAGGACCCTGAGGCGTGCAGGTAAGATTGTGGCCGACCCCTCTCACCCCGCACATGGACTGTTTGAGACTCTCCCCTCTGGCAAGAGGCTGCGGTCCATCAGGACCAAAACCTCTCTCCACAAGAACAGTTTCTTCCCCTCTGCTGTCAGCCTCATGAACAATGTCCCTGCCCCCCCCCCCCTCCTCCCACATAACACAGACTCTCATCAGCCCCACAGTCAGAAAACATCACAGTGATGTGAAGGCTGGAACTGTTTTTATGAGTTACATCAACGCTCACTGGACTTTACATTCTTTACATGCACTCCATCACAGCTTGTAGATTTTGTTATTTTATATTATTATTCTTTATTTTTTGACATTTTTTAAATTCTATTGTATATATTAGTAATTGCTTCTTATATTTTATTATTTAAGTTCTTGCTTTTTTGGCTTTATTTCCCTTGTTAACTGTTTTTGCACCAATACACCGAGACAAATTCCTTGTATGTGTAAATGTACTTGGCAATAAACCCGATTCTGATTCTGATTTGAAATAATGAATAACATAAAGATTCGATGTTTGGAAAGAAAACATAAAAATGGAATTGACCGTACACCCATTTTTCTGTCGTACATGTGTTTGATAAGTGAGGACCAGTGTCAGGAAAGACGGAAGTGGGACACAGGTGTGGACTGAGGGTTGTCTTTAAGTTACCCTAGAAGTGTAACAGCTAAAATCACCAGCAATAGATTGGAGATGGGTGAAGAAAACAAAGAAACAGTATAGAGCCAAAACAGCCTTCTAAACTAAATAATGCACCGGAAATGATCAACAAACCCATTGCTGCTAAGCAGCCAACTCAGAGCTAACTTGTCCAGGAGACCCAGAAAGCAAAGTCACCTAAAGCCCCATTTGACCAAAGGCCCCCAAAACTAAAAGGTTCAGGGACTTCTCTTCAAGGAACTTAAAGGTTCCTGCGTTTCCACCGCTGTCTGAAGTTCTGGGAAGTTTATGCAAATCAGGCTGTATCGCTTTGTAAATGACTTCATTGATTAACAAGGAAAGAAGATGAGTGCTGTGTTTAGTGTCATCAAAGGAAAGAAGAATGAACACTGGATACCTCACTCCCCTCAGTTCACCAAGACACACCTTTTAGGAAGAGAAATGATTTTAACCCCTGCAATGAATTTATTAAAGTTCACATTAGGGTAAAGAATTTTTTGTGATTTTGACATTTAAACTTTAGAACATCTGATTGTTTATTGTGAATACAGAAGATCTGTGTAGGATCATTTTAAATTCTGTTTCTGAAAAAGATTTTCAGTCACCAAAGTTAGAATATATTTTATTTAAAGATGTTTTTTTAATGGAGAATAAAGAAAGTCATTATTTCATACAAACATGAAGTTCGATTCTTTCTGTAGAAGTCAAACAGAGTAGTTTTATCTCCATGAACGAGAGAATCACTTCAATAAAATCTATAAAGGTTTTAAATCCAGATGAAACCTCTGACTATTCTGTTGTTTGCTTTTCTATTTATTTTTAGTTTAATTAATTTGTTCATACTTAGTCTAATCTATAATAATGTGTTTTTACCTTTTTATAATTGTAACAGTCAAACTTTGATTAAAATAAAGGTAGGGTAAAAACAATGGGCTCTCAGCTGCAGTCTTTCAAACACAGTGGGTGATCTAACACCCTGCTGTGACTGACCAATCAGAGCCATTCAGCTCTGCAGGGGCTGCATGCCCTGTTGTCAAAAGTCCCTGGACCTTCAGAAAGTACATAACCCCTAGCAGGGTCTTTTTTAGGGGTAAACTTCCACCCCAGAACTACATTTCTACCCTGGTAGATCTGGTGGAAACACACGTAGTTCCTCAAAAAGACCAGAGTTCTGGGGGATAGTTCCTCCGGTCGAAACGGGGCTGTAGAGGCCTTAACAGTTTACATAAAGGCTGGGGTATAGAAATACAACTACAAGTTCCCGAGTTATTCACTGAGAGAGAGAGATGGGCAATGGCAGACAAATACCCCTAACGTTCTTTGATTGTGTTAATGAACACACACACAACGAGACAAAACACCCCTCTCTCTACCTGTGAAGGTGAGATCATGATTCAATACAGAGCACATGAGTCTAAAGGTGGATTCACACAGACTCTGTACGCGCCGTGGTCCGTCAGCGCCGCACACTACGCCGTAGTTAGCCGGCACTCTAATCAATCACTGTGTTCACACAGCGGGTGCTGCGGTCCGTCTCCGGAGCGTGCCACCAGCACCACGTCACTCTGCTCCGTTTCAAATACGCTGCAGGTCTATTTTCAACGGAGTACGCTGCAGACACGCGTCAAGCTGGACAGAATATCACAACCCGGACAGGAAGTCAGACAAGGAAACGCACAGAGCATTCGGTAAATTTCAAAATTAAACACAATATACGGACTCGCGATCATATTTTTTATCACTTTATCAACATGACGTCAAAACAGGCACCAAACCAATAACAAATCATCCTCAGAAAGACAAAGAGACATGTTGTCAGAATGTTTTCTCTTCATTCCCGCGTGATCTTGTAGTTCTCCCGTGATGTGTGTACGGCTGATTATGGGTGCGTGTCGCTGTGCTGACGTTCCAGAAACGGATCCAGTGTGAACGGGTGCGCAACGTCCGACGGAACAAAACCATTGCGCAGACGGACCGCGGCGCACACAGAGTATGTGTGAATGAGGAGTAAAAGGAAATATAAGCTCCCCACACCTGGTCTGAATCAGGGCCAATAAGACACAAACACACCTGACTGCACTGAGCTGCTTCCTGCATCAACCTGAGTGAGGAGAGAGAGAGAGCCCTCACACTCACAGTTATATCCTGACTGCTGTTAAACTCTGCTGAGAAACAAACATGTCTATGATTGTTTGATTCCATGCTTTCTCTTTAAAGACTCCATGATGGAAATGAGTTAGGGTTACATTACCTACAACAGACAATAGGCAGGACATGCAGAGAAGAAACTCACTCTGCTACAGAGACATTCAAAACATCATTAATGTGGTTCCACCTTGACTTACTTTTAATGGTGCCTTTCACAGCATCCCCGACGAATGCTACAGAGATGAACAATGCAATGACTTCTTCTGTTGAGCTGGAGATCATAGAAAGAAAAGAAGCGTTAAAATACAGAACGAGATCGTTCATCATTCATAGATAACCAGAGAGTACTTTAAACTACATTAACAATTATGGCTGAAAACAGGAAGTTATAACAGCTGCTTCTCCTCTTATCAGTGAGCCTTCTCAGTGTGGACATACAGTCAGTAATATATGTTATAGTGGGGCTCATTGTTGTGTACTCACCGTTTGAAGAGTTTCATCAGCAGGCTGACATTGAACAGGCCTCCAAGGATGAGGAACAAACTGCTCCATAAACCGATGCAGGCGTAGAAAGCTTTAAAGTCAAGGTCATAGTCGTCACAGATGCCCCTGATGACTTTAAACCACATAGAAAGAGCCTCATACATACTGCCATCAGATTCAGCCAGTTCAATAAAGTTTGCATATCAAGTCGCAATTATCATCATTGGCAAATAGAGAGCAAGAATAAAACCACACAATGCTCTGATGTGTTAAACCATGATTTAAATCCAGCAAGTTGCTGCAGGCCAGGACGAACATAACATCATCACACCAGCCCCCATTCACAAGATTGAGAAATGTTCCCTTTTCAACGCTGGATATTTACACTCTTAATGCCTCCTCTGAAATGTGAAACGCATACACAGAGGTTGTTCGCCTCTTATCGCCTCTGATCCTCCATCAGAGAAAGTAAGACAGGAGTAACAAGGGGAGTCGATGGTGAGCAGTAACACGGAGAAATTATGGTGAGGAGCACCGCGGGAAAACGGTGGCAACGGCGTGCCTCTCACACTTCTGTAACACAATGAGAGTCGGCACTCGGTGACACAAATATTATGTCCCTGCGGATTGGAGGGGGGAAACATGAACATAGATTACTTTACAAATACTTTGCTAGGTTAGCTCTCTGACAAAACATGACGAGGTTGATTGTCAGACTGACCTAATTTAACCCCTTTATATTGGACACATGAGGGGGCTGGGGGCTGCCACACTGATGAACAGATTTTAAGCACATCGTCAAGAAAGAAGATTCAACTTGTCAACCGCTCTTTTAGCAGCCATGTCAAGGGAAGTGAAGGAAGACAGACGACAATTGAAAATACTGAACCTGGTCTTCTTTATAAATCAGCAGGCTTGTAGGTTCAGGTCAAACCATTCAGAGAAGATCTCGTACTTCGACTAATAGTTAAATACAAATCTGTTCAGCATCAGACAAACTGTCCTGATTTTTCCAAGCAGACTGAATCTTTCAGAAGCTTTCTTTCTTATCATCATTTCTGCTTCTTTCATGAACATGGCTTGTTAGTTTAATTAGTAAGAGTTGAGTTACCACTAATGAAGATAGCTAGAGGTGCTGTGGTCAGTGGGATGACAAGCGGTGAGCCGGCAAATAAAGAATAAATCACTCCTCCGATGCTCTGGCCAACAATCGTCTTCTGAACATCTGTCATAAAGCAAACAGTAAACGTCAGCACCTTTGTTTGCTAATGTTTAAATAGTTCATAGATAATCATTTTACAGCACGTTGCCAACAAAGCCAGGCGCCCTTACCGATCTCTCCTCTTGTGCTCTCGTCATTCAGTGAGCCAAAGGCGATAGCAGGCAGCAGGATGGCGATGTAGAGGAAAATAGCAGTGGTAGTGTACTTCAGCAGACAGCGGTCCTTCCCGATTATACCTGCAAGATTATTTAACAGGATCAACAAATCTATTGGTTCTAACCCTAACCCTAAATACAACAACAAGATAAGTCAAAAAGTCTTCGAACTTTAAAGATGATATTACATGACTCTAGTCGTTACTGTCTGACTATTAAAAGTTTTTTCAATGGAAATATTTTTACCGTCTGTGAAGTCTGACGGGTAGAGGGGCAGTCTGCGGCGAAGGTCACTGTAAACTCCTTTACCACATTTAAAGAACTCTATGCACTGTGAACACAAAGACAATGAAGTTAGTGTGAAGGAAACAGAACGTGGTGTTACGATAAGTGAGACAGCTCTCTGACGGGACTGTTGACTTAAAAACCAATCATATCATACTAAACATGAAGATTTTGTATCAAGGTTTCATTCTGAGTTACAGAGTCTGGATTAGGATGAACTTGCTTCCTTAAGAACATCATGGTCCACACTGCTGAAGGTGGCAATAGATAAAGAAACATGTGAAGAAGTTCTGATGTTACCCTGTAACAGAGATAAGGAGATGCAGTATCTTACATAATGTTTATATATCTCCATATGTTTATAGGAAGTTCACAACAGGAGCTTCCCCAGTCTGTTCCAAATGCTAAGCTAATACTGGAACTAGAATGCTTTGTCTTTGGGAGTGTGAAAAAATGGCAGTATGTGGAGAAATAGGCACGGTGATAGGACAACAACTGCCTCCTAGCCCACTTCTATGCCTCCTAGGAAGTCTACTGAACCCTTTGAAGGAACATCAGGACATCATCCAATTTCTTTTAATGTTAGCTAGGAAGGCTATAATGACCAAATGGGTTGGGGATGAATCCCCTACTGTTCTACTATTTGTTAAAGTGCTCTGAGCTGTTTTGTCTTTGAAAATCAATAAAAAGAATGTTAAAAAAAAAACAATCATGAGGAGCACGAGCAGGAACAACAAATCCACTGAGTAAAGACAGGAACAGCAAGCTAATTATTACAGAGCTCCACATGTGATCAAAGAGCCAATGATACAGAAGAGCAGGAAACAGCTCAGTCCTCGCTGCACGAGGTCAATCAGGGTGGCGATGTTGGATCAGACACGTGCAGTTGGCATGAGTTTATAAAGTGTTCTGGTCCTGATTTCATCATCGTGCTGAAGTAATGACCGAGTGGGCACCAAGTTTAGATATGTTTAACAAACTCTAAATGTTTGCTTTTCGGAGAGAAAAGATGTTAAGAGTGACAACGACATCATCTATAAGGTTTGACAGACGGGCCTGGGATAGGGTACGAGATGATTTTATTACCTGAACAATTAAAACACCTGAAATTCTCCTGCACGGATGTAGACCAGATGTAGTCAGTAGTAATCAGCAGTCAACGTTGGGCTATGTATTCATTAAAAGTTCATGTTTAAAAAATAAAATCACATGACCATCACGCACTGTAGACATGCAATGTGCCTGCTTAATCAGGAAGCAGATTGTCTGCTTCACAGGTAGTACAGGGATGTTTTATCAAGATGTAATATACAATCTCAGTCTCAAGTCCTTCCCTGTGTTATCCGAGTGAACGGTCCACGAATATTTCAGCAGGCTTTGGCTGCATATATGCAGGAGTACAGACAATCCCTGAACACATCAGCAGTCTGTATGTGAGTGCAGCTGATAATCCTTTGTTAGGAAAGGAAGTCTTAACCCCAGGCTACACTGAGGCTTTGTCCTGAGACGATAGAGGTTCAGGGACTACACCAACTTATTAAACTGTATCAGTAATTCTAATGTGTGTAATCAAAGTGTTTGAGTAATCTCTAATGCCTCTTTGGTTGAAGTAGAAATTATAACACCATTCTGGTTAATTCGAACTTAAAGGCACCAGAGGAATAGGATTGAAATAGCAGAGTAGTGGGGAAGCTAACAAAGTCCATCCTCGTTGAGCCTCCTGCTGTGCTAACACTGTGCTTCCCTGTAATAATCAAGCTGACGGCCAGTACAAAGTGGTCTTTCAGACCTGCAGAGTCTGGTTTTGTATTGTTCTGTTTTGGGATTGCCCAATAAGTTATGAGGATGGTTTGGTAGCAACCATGCTGTTTTTAAACCGTTCAGGGTATCAGTTGCTGAAGCCTCAACCTATTGTTCACTTTGCTCTTTTACAACACTAACATGCTCTCTCTCTTGGCAGTATATTTCCCACTGTTCCAGCCTCCTGTTGGGTGCACATATTTCCTCTTAATTTAAACACTGGACTTAATGAAAAAGTCCATCATTACATGGAGCTGCACACATTCTGCTGCCAGAAACCATAACAGAGTTTGGCAGTTTTGCAATCTGTTGCACAGCTGCTTGTTTTTTAGGCCAGGCCAGTAGCGTGTGGAAACAGGATAATCAGATAATCTGGCTCAACTGTTTTCCCTGAATGCATCACGACTTTATGTGCCTGTTGGGAAAACATGAGGGTGGTCCACATGTTGGATTTGTTTTGTATATTGTTGTGAACCTCGATCAGTCACATTGATTTCTTTCACACCTGAATCGGTTTCCCTCTACGTGGATCTGAGTCCTCCACTTCCTCTTCAACTGGCTTGTCATTGGCGACGGAGAGCTGCTGTCGCTGGAACACCAGCTCCTGTTTGAACTCCTCCTGAGTCTTTGCTTCCAGAAGTTTCTGTCTGAAGGAAATGTCGGAGAACATCGTAGAAAAAGTTCTGCCCAATTCAATCGCCGTCTTGGTGCTTTTCTGCAAAGGATGATGAGAGAGTCAGACATGTTGACATAACGGATTCTGTGAATGTCGATTTATTTTCACCTACATCATGCTGAATTATGGTTTTATTTGATTTCATCTCCTGTAGCAGCGAACCCTCACACAAAAAAACATACGAGTTCCCCATGTTTTCTACCAATGATCACGAGGTCACATGCTCGGGGGATATTTAAATTCATGAAGTCTTGAATGAAGCTTTTCAATGTAATAATCTTACAGAACAACAGAAAAGGGATGAAGCCAGAAATGACCCAAACTTTAAACTTTCACTATAGCTGTTTTCACACATGCACCCCGGATAATATCTAGATAATTACAGGAGGACTGCTCCGGAGATTCTCCCGACCTAGCCGTTCACATGCTCCTCACAGCTGGAGACTATCCCTGTCAAACAGGAGGGGGGGGGCGGGGGGGTCTCCTGAGGTAAGACGTGACGTAAAAAAACAATGCGGAAGTAGCGGACGAAGCGACCCTAATGAGTCTGTTACACGACGCTATGAGAATATTTGCCTTTATATCAATGCTATGTGTAGTCCAACAGAATGACAACATCCACTAAAGAGCAGAGAAAAACATACGGGTGAACAGAAAACATAATGCAGCCGTTTAATTACGTGCACGGAGATCGTAGTGGTTGCGTACAGCAGCCACAGTATACACACGTCACTCCCCCTCCTATTGGCCTAAGCTGAATACTCTGGAGAATTTGCAGCAGCATTCTCACATCAGCCCACTCAGACTTTGCTGCAGAAAAAATACTAGGAGTCTGGCAGGGGCGACTCCGAGTGAAGTTTGCATTAACACATACAGCCCATCCGGGTAATCTCCGGAGTTTTTCAGGAGTTTTCCGTATGTGTGAAAAGAGTTTTAGTGACATAAACTAAACAAGGCTTTTTCTCTATAAGGACTGTTAAAGCTGGTCAGTGTGTTTTGGACTAATGTAAATATAGAAATGTTGGAGTGGATGGATATATTGGGTATTGGGATTGCTTTATCCCTCTATATTATATCAATCAATCAATCAATCAATCAATCAATCAATCAATCAATCTTTATTTGTATAGCGCCAATTCATAACAAGTGTTATCTCAAGACGCTTTACAAAAAGCAGGTAAAGGACCTTACTCTTTGTCTATTAATATTACAAAGAGCAGGTAAAAAGACCATGCTCATTGTTATGTTACAAAAAGCAGGTAACAGACCTTACTTATTGCTATAATATAATATATATTATAGTTATCCCTCTAGCTTAAACCTGTGTCATGTTAAACCTTCAGACTGCTCTAAAAATACATTTTTTTTAATCCAGAGACAAAAAAGTTGATGTCACCGTTCTGGGCGGGGCCAAGATGAGGACCACGTAGCGAGCCTCACAGCAGTTGACGCCCCAGTTCTGTGTCCTCTCCAGACGGGCGATGCACACGTGACGTCTCTGCAGACTCCTCACGTTGGAGCTGAAGTCAGAAAAAGAACTTAAGAGATGAAAAAATGATGGATTGCAGTGCACTCCTCCAAACTGAACTCTGCAGATGTTTCCACAACATTCACTCTGCTGAGCTGGAAGAATGAGTCCAAACAGAAGCTTTTCACATGAACATGATTGTAGATGAACTCACAGAATACAGAGCCAGGACTGCTGATAACGAATGCCAGTGGAAGTCGAAGTCACGCCCTGAATGGTCTCTGACAGAAGGTGAACTGAGGGAGCATAAATTTAATGTTAACATGTCCAGCAGCCTTTAAAGCACCTCAAAGTGGTTCAGAGTGTGTTTCACTCACCGTTACACTCCTTTCCTCCTGCATCGGTGAACAGAGAGTTCATGACCTCGTCCACATCACAACTCTCATGGCCGTCCTCCGCCACACGACTTAGCATCCGCCTCAGTACCTCGTCCAGAGTGGCAGCTTTCTCGTCCAGAAGGATGCTCGCCTGGGCCAGGAAGCTGTCCAGGTCCCTGTGGGCACGGACCTCCTCCTGGAAGTTCATGGGCTTCACATACTGGTGAACACCAAGAACAAAGGATATGTGATTGACAGTTTGTAATAAACCCTAACAGCTGACTGCTGCAGTTTTCACAAAGTTGAAACATCAAGCTTAAAGCTGCATAGAAAGTAATGCTCTGCTGTATTCATTCTTCAGTACAGGCTGAAGGATAGATATGTAGGGATGCACATATCCACTTTAGATAACATAAATGGCGGTTACAAAATATTGTTTTAATCTGCGGCGACCCACTCATACCCCCCCCTAAGTTGTAAGTAGTCTCTGTTTACATAGCTCTGTGTGTGTTATACATGTATGTCATGTTACTGTATCTACCTTCTGTTTTTTTCTATTCACTTGTTTTATTGTGTTTTACTTTATGTACCAACGTACTGCAACAGTGCTGGCTTGTACCATTTTTGCATAAAAATGTAGAAATAAAAATAAAGTGTTAAAAAAAGGCGATTACAGTCCTAAGTCACATGGCTCGATTGGGTTTGTGACACCTGTGCAAATCTATCTGATTTAAGTCTGAGAACAGGTATAACGTCACATACAACACACAGGACAAAATGTTTAAAGCAGAACGCCACCTCACTGATGTCTAGAGGAGAATCCTTCCTCTTACATCCCCGCCACGATGAACGTCTACAGACGTACAGACAGTTTCATGTATTTTAGATTAACGTTAGCTAACGATAGTATCAGGATCACTATCACCTCACTCTGTCACTCAGTATTCTGAGGCAGTGAAGTTTTATTAAAGGCAGGAATATAATAATAATTCAATAATTACATTCTGTAGAAGAACAACCCGGGCTCATCTCCTCACCAGAAACAGCATCACATTTAACAACTGTCTTCAGTTTAAAACATTTTACTGGTTACAACTCTTAGGTGGAAACTGAGACTGATCACTTCTCCGTGGCGTGCAACAGTACAGAGCCTTTCTTGCTCGCCAGGTGGGCGGTTCCATAAGTGTGTGATGTCATATGATAGTGATGAATTGGCCCTGCAAAACTCAAAACTCACCAACTAAATCAATGAATCAATTACAAACTGGTAGAAGGAACATGATAACGTCTGATAAGGCCGAGGTTGCTCAGGTATAACACACAGAGGGTAACAAGTCTTACTTTTCTTGTTGTGTTTAAAAGGCCAAACCCCGGGTCGTCAGCATCTGCAAAGAAAAATGTTTTATTATGATGAACTGTTCAGGGTATCAGCCATATGATATTCAAACTGAAATATTAGTTCCTAAAGTCACAGTCTGAAATCGTTATCTTATTCCCAACAGCACTGTTTTCTTTTGCTTCTAGTATTACTCCTGGAAATAATGAAGGATCAGTTCTCTCTGTTAATGAATTGTTAATAAAGGGGAAGAAGCAGCCTGTTCATGTCGGTGAGCTGTGTTTGACTTGTCGCTCAGGAAATCATAGCGTGCACACATGACTTCCTGTTTGCAGAGGCTGCAGATTATTCTGAAACAATAGAAGTCACGAGAGGAGGAAACGACTGGATGTGAAGCCTGTTCAATTCATGTTTTTCTCTCGTCTATTGATTTGTAAATGAAAGAGTTATCTTATTGAAACACATACCGGAGACACTGATCTGGATCTGGTTGTCATAGATCGGAGAATCTTTCCCACAATCCTCCTGTTCTCCATCCTGCAGATCTGTGGATGAAACACAAAGTCCACCATGTTATAAATCAGGCACAAGATCTTCTGCCTTGTTATCTTACCATTCATTAACCTTACAACAATCCAGTGTGAAGACTGGCTGTACTCACCAACATGTGAATGGGTCATCAGTTAGCCTTAAGCATTAGCATTAGCATGAATAACTGCTGCAAACTATTTACATGTGAAAGACTGCAAGATTCACCCCAGTATCCTGACGGATAATGTTTCCAGTGGCTGTAAAACTGTTGACATTGTGTGAAATAAAGAGCAGAGCCATGTGGAGAGTAAATAGGAGATGTGTTAGTGCAGCTACGCACCCATCGCTTGGAAAACATATCCATTCTTGGACCTCCCGCTGGATGGAGCATCTGTGGGAGCAGAGAGAAATATGATATGAGCACACTTTCATTAGATAGATAGATAGATAGATAGATAGATACTTTATTGATCCCGAGGGAAATTCAAGAAATTAAGCTTTAAGCATTAAGCTTTCCCTCCTGTATAGAAATGTTAGTGATATTAAAGACACGAAACGTTCAGGCCTCAATGAGCAACAGAACGAGCTGCAGACGCCGTATTAAGAATTTTTTTTCACATTTAGCAGATTTAGAGCATGTATCTCTCTCCTGATGCTTTAAGCTTGTTTTTGTTCTCCACCATGTCCTGAGGGAGATGTCTCTCTTTTTTACCGGTCACAGCTCTGCTATGTTTCCTACTAACAGTCCTTTCTGTGCTCGCAGCTTTGAATCCGTTGCTTGGTGTAAATACTGCTGATAACAGCCTTGAAAGTGAGCTGTGAAAGTGATTCATTGTTTAACCAAAAAAAAACTCCAGCAGGTCTCCACCCTGCAGAAACATCTTTAGATTCCAGCTGCTCCAATCACAGGATAGAATATAAGATGGCATATTAAAAACTGGTTTATCCCCGCATCAGCAGGTGCTTCCTGGTCAGGCACAAAAGGGGAGGGGGAAAGGCCATGCCCGTTCTATTGCTGGGCAAGAAACATCCCAAAAATAATCTCCTAGGTCAAAGTCACAGCAATGCAAATGTACCAGACTGGGTTCTAGCAGAGCCCTTTGTTTATTCTTTGGTTTGTTCTACAACAGATCTCTACAATGAGTTTAATGAAAAATCTTGTGTCACCTCACATCTAAAAAACGGTGGTTAAAATTTAGGAAATATTTTGGAAACTTATCAAAGCCCTTCAGCACCTTTCATGTCTAATCTCTTTTTTATGCCTGCTGTGATGGATATGGCCTTCCGAGCCTGATATGGAAACGTTATAAAGTATATTAAAGACGTCTTTTTGGAGGGAGTATTTGCATCCTTTCACCAGCTAGTAATAAAATATGAATTATTCCATATCCACTTCTTTAGATTATTGAGGGACTTTGTTAAAATCAATTCAGCATCTTCCCAAGCAAACCTCAGATGAGAAAGGGTTAATATGACAGATTTATGAAACTATTTGTGTAATTAATCCTCAACCAATAGAAATACCCTAAACACAATAGGAACATGACTGATGTCCCTCGCTTCAAAATGAAACCTGGAATGCAATACTTAAACAAGTACCCTCTTGGCCTCCTTGAAGCAGACACGGGATCATACTATTTAAAATCGTGCATCATCATGTTGGCTGAAATTTACCAAATTTTCGACCCCACCTGTGATGATTGCAAATCAGCAAGGCCACCTTAATTCATATGTTTTAGCTATGCCTTTCTCTGTACCTTTTTGGGAGGGAATTTGGTCTGATGGCCATTTTTAGTGTAAAACCAGAAAACGCTCTCTGGGCAGGCAGTCTTTATAATGTTATCTCCTTCGTCAGTTTGTTAGCTCGTTTTCTCATACAGTTTAATTGGAAGGTTCCTTCGTCTCCTCCCCACTTCAGATGGATGAAGGATGTCATGTTCAATCTAAGACTGTAAATGCACCATGAGTGGAAAAGGCTGGGTCTATCTCTATCTGGCCTGTTTCACAGATAACGAATGATGTGGTTCAATAGGAGCAGCTGTATGACCTTGATTATATGTATTTACTGAATGTATGTATGTGAGTATATGTATACAGTTTATTTTGTTAGCATTGCTGTTATAAGCATTCTTGACAGTTGTGCACAGGGTTAGCCTGAGGGTGGTTCATGTTGGTGGGTGGGCTTTATATTTTGTATTTTCAACATCCTAATGAAACATGTGACGACTTCAATCCCTGTTACAACAAAATCTGCCTCCAGCTGTGTCTGCTGTTGGTTTGCGCAGTCATTTATCTGTGAGACACTGAGCTTCTCTGTGCCCCAGGCAGAGACTGGCCCCAGAGACTCCTCAGTAAAGACTCCCCAGTAAAAACTCCCCAGTAAGGACTGCCCAATAAGGACCCCTCAGTAAGGACAGACTGGATGGTTGGGAACTTAAAGAGGAAGGTTCAGACTGGATGGTTGGGAACTTAAAGAGGATGGTTCAGACTGGATGGTTGGGAACTTAAAGAGGAAGGTTCAGACTGGATGGTTGGGAACTTAAAGAGGAAGGTTCAGACTGGATGGTTGGGAACTTAAAGAGGAAGGTTCAGACTGGATGGTTGGGAACTTAAAGAGGAAGGTTCAGACTGGATGGTTGGGAACTTAAAGAGGATGGTTCAGACTGGATGTTTGGGAACTTAAAGAGGAAGGTTCAGACTGGATGGTTGGGAACTTAAAGAGGAAGGTTCAGACCGGATGGTTGGGAACCTAAAGAGGATGGTTCAGACTGGATGGTTGGGAACTTAAAGAGGAAGGTTCAGACTGGATGGTTGGGAACTTAAAGAGGAAGGTTCAGACTGGATGGTTGGGAACTTAAAGAGGATGGTTCAGAATGGATGGTTGGGAACCTAAAGAGGAAGGTTCAGACTGGATGGTTGGGAACCTAAAGAGGAAGGTTCAGACTGGATGGTTGGGAACTTAAAGAGGATGGTTCAGACTGGATGGTTGGGAACTTAAAGAGGATGGTTCAGACTGGATGGTTGGGAACTTAAAGAGGAAGGTTCAGACTGGATGGTTGGGAACTTAAAGAGGAAGGTTCAGACTGGATGGTTGGGAACTTAAAGAGGAAGGTTCAGACTGGATGGTTGGGAACCTAAAGAGGATGGTTCAGACTGGATGGTTGGGAACTTAAAGAGGAAGGTTCAGACTGGATGGTTGGGAACTTAAAGAGGAAGGTTCAGACTGGATGGTTGGGAACTTAAAGAGGATGGTTCAGACTGGATGGTTGGGAACTTAAAGAGGATGGTTCAGACTGGATGGTTGGGAACTTAAAGAGGAAGGTTCAGACTGGATGGTTGGGAACTTAAAGAGGAAGGTTCCGACTG
>CM036540.1:33397085-33482085 GCA_020745685.1 Tautogolabrus adspersus | reverse complement strand
CAGCCAAATGATTCACAGTGACCCCCGACATCTCCTCCGCTTCCTTCTTGGTCTTCATGTGGTCTGGATTCTTGAAATGCAGACAGAGATATGAAGTCTTTCAAACCTCCATACAGAGCTCAGCGTGGATGATGTGCCTCCTGTTTGAGAGTTGCAGCATGAGTGCTCTTGCAGCAAACCCAGCTAGATGGGAATGAGTGACTACGAATGAATAACACTTTAATGTGCTCTCTGCCAATCACATTGAAGCAGCTTTTATGTGCTAAAGATAATGTGGAGGGTGAGGGTGAGCTTTGGGAAAAGAAGAGAAGGGGGAGGGGGAGCAAGGTGTGAGGAAACAGCTTTTAACCCCTGCTGGGACTCTTTCTTATTTGAATGTTCTGGGAGAAGTTTGCCCCCTCACTGTTATGCTAAACCACGAATGAAAGCAGAGAGTGTGCAGCTGGGAGTTTACCTGTGTGCTTCCCTGCAGTATTCATGTTATTCACATTCAGTCCAAGGATCTCCGGTGAGGCCATGTGACTGCTCACTATAAATGAGAGTTCCTCACCACTTGATTGCAGTTTTGCTCTGATTTTATAACTATTGCAATAAGGGCGTGGTCACACTGACAATCCGTACCGTGCCCAAGCACGCTTCAACCCTTAAGTCCAGTTCGTTTGGCCAGTGTGACCGCTCCGTTCCATGCTCAGGCACGGTACACTTCCTTGGCTTTGGCACACTTCAGAGAGGTGTGCTTCGGAACGGTACACTTCATGCACGAGCACAAGCACGCGGGTACACAACGCTGACAGCCTTCATTATGGAGAAATCCAGAGTTTTATGGCGTTATCTGACTAACATGACTCAAAATAATTCACAAAGTAGCTGTCATGTTCTCCTGTTGTTCTCCGACGTGCGGATGTGGACCCGACCGTGCGACTCTTTTATTTTTTTAGTTAATTTACGGCTGTATCTGATTAAAGTGACTCAAAATAAGTCGTAAAGTCAGTAAAGTAGCTGTGTTGTTCTCCGATGTGCAGACGCGGACTCGACTGCGCGTCCCGTTTTTAATTTTTTCTCTCTCCAGTCCGCCTGTTTGTAAACTGAGCACGCTTCATAATAACATAAAGCATGCATGTGCTGTATTACGACAATATGGCCAAGAGGTAATCGTGCTCAGGCACGGTTAGTCCTGATGCAGTGTGACCGCGGGCCGTGCTGGCCAGTGGGGGAATGGCGCAGCGGGGGGGCAATCGTGCTTGAGTACGGCACGGTACGGATTGCCAGTGTGACCGCGCTCTAAAGTGTTTATAAACACATATAATGTGTTTATAAACAGATGTTAAGAGCGGTCAGTAAGACAACACGCACTCTGAATTGGATCACGCTGAGTCATTTATTGGGAGCAGCGAATACATTTGTAGACTTAAACTTCTCTTACAATAGGACTTCTGTGCGTGTACTTCGTCGCGGTGCGGTGCGGTTGAAAAATGGTTTGCCCTTCCACTCTCACAACCCGCCTCCATACACCTGGGCTAAATTAAAAGGCCCAGCCACACCTTCAGATTACGTCACTCGTTCAGATGTCAGGCAATCATGTTTACTGGCCAGATAATAATAAACAATTTCATACGTACCTGTATATAGTTAGTGTTCATAACAAAAAACATGCTAAATATATCAAAATGACAATTAATGCAAGTGAACACACAAATGGCTTCAACAACAGATATAAAGTGTTTATAAACAGATATAAAGTGTTTATAAACAGATTTATATAAAGTGTTTATAAACAGATATAAAGTGTTTATAAACAGATATACTTAACAATGATCTGACCCAGAAGGGAGGAAACACTGAGACTAAATAGACATGGGGTAATCAAACACAGGTGAAGACAATGAGGGCGATCAAAGTGGAGGGAAACACACAGAGGCAGGAATAAAGACAAGAAACATTGAGGACAACTATAAATGCAAAGCATACTGACTTTAGCTGTGTTTAAATCCTGTAATCAGTAATCGAGAGAGTGCAATATTATAAATATCTTGGTATCTTGTTAGAAGAAAAACTTTTAAAATACACATTGAAAATCTCTTACCTAAACTAAGACAGCAACTGGGCTTTCTTTTTAGAAATAAATCTAGCTTCCCTTCATTTAAACCTAAGAACCTCAGAGAGACTTTTTCTAATGATACAACTGCCCTTAATGGCATCAGCGTGGCATCTAGCACCACTGTTAGGAATCTAGGAGTTTTATTTGATCAAGATATGTCCTTTAACTCTCACATAAAACACATTTCAAGGACAGCTTATTTCCACCTTTGTAATATATCTAAGATCAGACAGATCCTGTCACGATGCAGAAAAACTAGTTCATACATTTGTTACCTCCAGGTTGGATTACTGTAATTCTCTTTTCTCAGGGCGCTCTGGTAAATCTCTAAAGACTCTTCAACTAGTCCAAAATGCTGCAGCTCGAGTACTGACTAGAACTAGGAAAAGGGACCACATTACTCCTGTATTGGCTTCTCTGCACTGGCTCCCTATAAGTCTCTAAATGTACTATGGGAGGTAGAGCCTTCAGTTATCAGACCTGCTCGTGGTACCTACAGTCTCTAAATGTACTATGGGAGGTAGAGCCTTCAGTTATCAGGCCTGCTCGTGGTACCTACAGTCTCTAAATGCACTATGGGAGGTAGAGTCTTCAGTTATCAGGCCTGCTCGTGGTACCTACAGTCTCTAAATGTACTATGGGAGGTAGAGCCTTCAGTTATCAGGCCTGCTCGTGGTACCTACAGTCTCTAAATGTACTATGGGAGGTAGAGCCTTCAGTTATCAGACCTGTTCGTGGTACCTACGGTCTCTAAATGTACTATGGGAGGTAGAGCCTTCAGTTATCAGGCCTGCTCGTGGTACCTACAGTCTCTAAATGTACTATGGGAGGTAGAGCCTTCAGTTATCAGGCCTGCTCGTGGTATCTACAGTCTCTAAATGTACTATGGGAGGTAGAGCCTTCAGTTATCAGGCCTGCTCGTGGTATCTACAGTCTCTAAATGTACTATGGGAGGTAGAGCCTTCAGTTATCAGGCACCTCTCCTCTGAAATCATCTACCAGTCGGGGTCCGGGGGGCAGACACACTATGTACTTTCAACTTTTCTTTTTGATAAATCTTATAGTTAGGGCTGGCACAGGTACAGACCAGCTCATAGTTGCTCATGCTGCTATAGGATTAGACTACCGGGGGAACTGGCACCTTGAACTCTTGTCTCTCTCTGTTTCTCTCTCTCTCTCTCTATCTCTGCATTCATATCATGTTACTGCATGTCACTACCTGTAAATCCCAGTTACTAACCACTCCTTTTTCTGGGAGCTCCTGAGCTCTCTTAGGTTCCTCGGGAATGTTGGTGAGGATGGCCTGTCCAATAAGGATAAGGATAAACTTTATTGATCCCCCAATGGGGGAAATTTAGTTGTTACAGCAGCTCAAAAACAGGAATATAAACAGCATCAATAGCAAAAAGTTCAACCAATCAACCAATCTCCCCCCCCCCCATCCTATCCTTCTTCCTGCATCTTATCCCATTTCCAAGCCCAGTGCAGTTTAGCAGATGGCTGTTCCGTCATGAGCCCGGATCTGCCGAAGATTTCTGACTGTTAAAGGGAGTTTTTTCTTGCCACGCTATGATGGATTAAGCTGGGTCCTTGTAACATAACAATGAGCATGGTCCTTTACCTGCTTTTTGTAAAGTGTCTTGAGATAACACTTGTTATGAATTGGCGCTATACAAATAAAGATTGATTGATTGATTTACTAGGAAAAGAATGATTGAGGCAGTTTTCCTTCCTGTTCTTGATTATGGGGATGTTTTTGGTCTTTGGATGTATCACTCTGCGCACAGATTCATTTCTGGAGACAGATATGGAACACAACATTGTATTTAGTATCAGAAACGTGGCCTAGAAAAGACCAGCACATTTATGTATTTATTTAAAAGCCCTTTTAAATAAGCTTCCTCCAGATCTTTCGTCTTTGCTTTGTTTTAACGAGGGTAGCCACACGCTCACAGTCATGGCTCCCCCTGCAGGTTCCTAGAATCCACACAGAGTGAGGACGGTCTGCGCACCAAACACCTGCAATCAGACATTTGAAGATCAACACATTAATAACACTGAGACAATTCAAAGTCTTCATTTCTGATTTGATGGATTTTAGCTGTTTTTGCTTTTACCATTTTGAATTTTTACTTATTACTTATTTACTTATTATTTTTACTGTATTTTATTATATTTTCTTGCCTTTTAACTACATGCATTTCCTATTTTATCTGTATCTTGTACCTCGGCACCATTGCAAATGAGATTTCTCCCTCAATGTGTTTTCCGAGGATTTGAATAATATAAATGATGATCAGATGCCATTAGGCCGACATCTACTCTCACAACATCTGGGCACCACAGGGCCATAAAGTTTCTGAATGTAATATTTTCCATGATATCTATCAGATGTCACATAATGATTGAAGGTTCTTTATAGAAATGAGAGCTTTACTGTATAACATTTCACTCCAGCGGTTCATAAAGATATCATCATCACCAACCACTCAGGTTAATAAAGTTATATAGCGCACAGTAAAGGAAACACCCAAGCACCTCTAACTAATGTTAGAGAGTCTAACTGAGCAGCACACGGCCCGCTACAATAATCCTGCTACCAATCATTAGAAAGCTACGATCCCTGTGATTTAGATCATGTAAAACATTTCAAGATCCAACAAACACAGAAGCCACAATCTACACATCCGTCCGACCAATGACAAACAAAAAACAATTGTTCCTTCTTTTGACTTACCATTTGAAGAGTTACTGACTCTGCCGATCAGGTGCCTTCTGTTGTGATCGATCTATACTGTAACTGGCCAATTGCACGTAACTGCGCCGATGACTGATGTTTCTTGCAAAGTGTAAACGCTGTGCGTTAGTGCTTTCCACTCGTTAACCAATCAGCCAGGATGAAGGTTACTGCGAGGTAAACTGGGCCAGTGAGTGACCCCTGCTTCAGCCCATCCTGTGAGCGCTGTGATGAGTCTGGCTTCAAAGTTGATTGGGTTCTTCCCCGGCTATTCAGACTGGCCCTATAAAATATTCAGCCTGCATCTGATTTAGGACCATATATGAAGATGGCCCAAATCTGGTTGGAAAACATCAGATTCCATGTGACTTGTTCTGTTCAAAATGTGATGAAAATATTAGATGTGAGCTATGTGACCTGATCTGGCAAAATGAGTCACAGTGACCCAAAGCTCAAAATTGAGATTTTGGTATCAAAGGAAAGATGAGAAAATAAGCTTGAAAATGATATCCTAGTCAAAGCCATATCTTGAATGGTTGTCAAGACACATCCATTGAAGTATGGTCACCCACCATCTTTTTCCAACGAAAAACCAGAGAAAATCACGCTTAAAGGTTCTTTGTTGATATCTTTACAAATCCTTAGAATCCAAAGAGATGCATTATTTTACAGGATACTTCGATAATGCTTTTAAACCAGACTGAAGCTAATTATTCAAAGTCAATGTTTATATTGTGTTCTATGTTTAAGAATATAGCTAAACTATAACTCGTCTTCTGTCAAACAGGTTTCGGTAATGTGAATGTGATGTAGTTCCGTTATCATCCAGTAGAGGGTAGTAGCCTACCATAGTCAGTGCTAAAGCGGTTTATTTAAATAAAGATTATTTTGGAAGTTGATCAGATTGACAGAAAGATTTGATGAAGCAGATGTGTTAACAACGGTCTGTTATCGAGCGTTTAAAAGATAACAAGAGTAATCATTGAGTTCTTTCTGCTGGAGCTGCAACACAGAGAGACATCAGCACATCATGTTTGAGTGTTTCTAAGAAACAAAGAGTAGACCTATTGTTATTCAAACATGTGTATGCCATAAATATGTGAACCAAATATTCCACTGTTGTTAAAAATGGTATGAATGGGTTTCAAGCGGTATGATGATGAATATGGCCGAGGTCATACATGCAGGATGTGGAGCAGCGGAATCAGAGCGCCGAGGGAAAAATGAAGGAACAGTTTGTGCAGCTGCAGTTCTTATCATCGTGTGTGTGGTGTACACGTGATGTAAAACAAGATAAGAGCGCTGCGCGGCTGTGACAGTGTCTCACAGAAAGACTACAGATTCCCTTCAGCGTCTCCTCTCCCGCGACGCATGGTCAGACTGAAACAAAGACGGTCCGACTGACCGGGATATTCATCCTCCTGATCCCCCATGAGATCCTTTTCTTTCTCTTTCTGGTATAGCAGCGATCGAGGGACTTTTTGTTGGATGATTTCGGTTACTTTTTTGGGACCAACTGAGTTTTTTTTGGAGCGAACGGCCGCGTTGGATTATTTGTTTTTGATTAAAACGAGACTAAAAGATCATTTAAACTGAATTTGCGTGGCTCATAATGTATATTTCGTTTGTTTGTGACTTTTAGTCTATTTAGGATTTATAAAGGGGCAGGCCTAATTAAAACGCAACGCACCGCGTGGGTGTAAATGACTTAACAAACTATTATAAAAGATTTACTGTGATATTCTTTGTTGTGTTAAATATTTTAATTTGGTGGTTTGGTTTATTCTTGATGATTTAAACTACATAGGTTCCCGTGTGTGTTTAATGCAGATTATAAAAGGTCGAGTGTTACAACAGGTTATTCTGGGTAATATTAGCAGGGACTATTGGTTGCAGTTTAAACATGTTTTTTTCTTCGAACATCTTGTGAATTTATTATTCTGGAAGTGGGAACTAATTTTCCCTAAAGGAGCGAGGTCTTTCTCGTATTCCGTGAGAGATGCTGGTGATAACCGAAGATCATAAACGAAGTTCATTGAATGATTTGAAACGTGGCTCCCCATTGTTAAGCTTGCACACATTTCAACATAATGCACGTATTTTTGTAATCACGTCGTCTCGGTTTTTATTCAATGAACCCACACACACTGCTTCACAAGTTGACATCGCCCTTTTAACTTCTCTCAAGTCAGTGACACGTTCACTCAAGAAGTTTTCATCCTCATTCAAATTGTCGTCGTCTTCAATACCGTCTTTAATACCGGGGGTTTCATGCTCCAGAGTCTCATCATCGACATCACTGTTATTGACACTTCCTTCATCAGAGGAAGACACTTGATCACATCCTAAATATCACTGACTAGCTTCATCCAGCAGCAGAACACACATTGGATACGTCAATGGAGTTCAGAGCTTTGGCTGTTGTCTTTTCTTTTGACGATGACATTTTCACACTTAGCACTACACACTACCATAAAACGTTGGTACGATGGAATCGACACAAATCACTAACTTTAGGTAAACTTTCTGAGGACTTTTAAAAGTAAATCTAGCTAGCATTAAACAGAGCGCTGCTAATCTGACAGGCACATAGCTGTAAAGATAAATCGGTGTTTATCTCTTGCATTTTTTGCAAGATTTGAAATGTGTAAGTCAACTTAAATAGCCATGTAAGTACCTTTACATACAGTAATTATCTGGAGTATGAAACTTTGGAAGATGATTTTTGAATACCTTTTCTTTCATACAAGATCAAAAAAAAATCAATATATTCAATGTTTATTAATGTAATCGGCCGCATCTCAAATTAGAACGTTGCGAGTTCCGACTCATCTCGCCAGATTGGGTCACATATGGGCAACAGAACTGAGATTGGAGTCACTTTAGTCTGCAGTGTGAATGTAGTGTGCATTTATATACAGAAAAGCCCAATGAGCAACCGTGTCCTTTGGTAACAGTGAGTTGAAATGACTGCAAATAGAAGCCCATAGAGTCATCTTACATCTACATCACCTGCACCAAACACCTGAAAAACTCCTGACGTGTTCAGGCTGAGCTTCATGTGTGAACGCAAACAGCTGATTGTTTCACTCAGACATTTATTCTCTGTGATCGGTGCACGATGACGGGGAATAAACGTCACCACACAGAGTGGAGTGATGAACCTTCCCACAGATGCAGACTACCTGAACAGGTGTAACACCTTTTATCGTTCATTATGTTCTGCGTTATGAGCCGCACAAACTGAAACGTCTTTAAATAAGATGAAAAAGAAGTACAGATGTTAAAATCAAATCAGGATCGGATGAACGAGTTTCTACTCTTGAAAACTTTACGTGTGTTTGACGGAGAAGTGTTTGATTTTCACAGGGACTGAAAACTTTTCTTACAAACATCAGACTGAAATTCCACCAATATGACGTTTTTTTTCTCACATAGTTTCGAGTGATTTGAATGAGTCAGTCTTATTATTTGAGTGATATAACATCATGGTTATTTAAAGTTCCTCTTTCTATGGCAGTGAGGGGAGTTCACCCCAAAACACGCTGCTGTATTTCTCACCTCCACCTTACCGAAGGAGCTTCACTGAGCTGTGGGCACGACGTCAGATGGAGTTCACTCCATCGCTGAGTGTGATCGGGAGGGAGCTGTCTGAGAAAGGCCGATTTCATTCTAATGCACACTGTGACAACTTCTTCAAGACAAAAGTAAAGTGCACACATCCAGGCAAAATGCATCCAGGTGCAGGACAACAAATCTACGTGCAGAAAAAAGGTTAAAGGTCAGCACACTGTTCGGCTCCCAACAGGCATTATATTTAAACAGGGCAATGTTTCAATCTACAAGATATTCCTCAACAACTTGGCAACTGCATACAAACACACCAGACTGCTTGTGTAACAGTATGCTGCATGAATTAAAGGCATAGCGCATATACGCTCAGATTTCAGGTCCTTTATAAACACTTTATATCTGTTTATAAACACTTTATATATCTGTCTATAAACACTTTATATATCTGTTTATAAACACTTTATATATCTGTCTATAAACACTTTATATATCTGTCTATAAACACTTTATATATCTGTCTATAAACACTTTATATCTGTTTATAAACACTTTATATATCTGTCTATAAACACTTTATATATCCGTCTATAAACACTTTATATATCTGTCTATAAACACTTTATATATCTGTTTATAAACACTTTATATATCTGTTTATAAACACTTTATATATCTGTCTATAAACACTTTATATATCTGTCTATAAACACTTTATATATCTGTTTATAAACACTTTATATATATATCTGTCTATAAACACTTTATATATCTGTCTATAAACACTTTATATATCTGTTTATAAACACTTTATATATATATCTGTCTATAAACACTTTATATCTGTCTATAAACACTTTATATCTGTTTATAAACACTTTATATATCTGTCTATAAACACTTTATATCTGTTTATAAACACTTTATATATCTGTTTATAAACACTTTATATATCTGTTTATAAACACTTTATATATCTGTTTATAAACACTTTATATATCTGTTTATAAACACTTTATATATCTGTCTATAAACACTTTATATATCTGTCTATAAACACTTTATATCTGTTTATAAACACTTTATATATCTGTCTATAAACACTTTATATATCTGTTTATAAACACTTTATATCTGTTTATAAACACTTTATATATCTGTCTATAAACACTTTATATATCTGTTTATAAACACTTTATATATCTGTTTATAAACACTTTATATATATATCTGTCTATAAACACTTTATATCTGTTTATAAACACTTTATATCTGTTTATAAACACTTTATATCTGTTTATAAACACTTTATATATCTGTCTATAAACACTTTATATATCTGTTTATAAACACTTTATATATCTGTTTATAAACACTTTATATATCTGTTTATAAACACTTTATATATCTGTCTATAAACACTTTATATATCTGTTTATAAACACTTTATATATCTGTTTATAAACACTTTATATATCTGTTTATAAACACTTTATATATCTGTTTATAAACACTTTATATATCTGTTTATAAACACTTTATATCTGTTTATAAACACTTTATATCTGTTTATAAACACTTTATATATCTGTTTATAAACAGATATAAAGTGTTTATAAACAGTTTAAAACTGTTTGTGGTGTTGAACCGTCTCCAGGTGAGACGTCTCTCGCTGCAGAGCTCCACAGTGAACGTGACGTAATTTGTTCGAGCCGTTAAACTTTGAGACAACGGTCGATGACTATTCTTCACTAAAAGTCGTTATGCATTACAACTTGCATTTGTTCCCCTTTTAATGCTTTTAATAATTTTAGACTTTAACCAACATTCAGTTTGTGTTTTGATTAAAACACATAACTTTGGTTGAGAGATAAACACAGTGATCCTCAGGACTCATGTGAGTACAAACTGTTTGTGTGACGCTCAGCAGAACGTGACCTTTGGACTTCTCAGGCTCATTTGTGTAATTTAGTAACTTGGTGGTGTTGAATTCAACGTGATGACTGTGCAGTTTATGGAGTTATAATGACAGAATCAGGACTCATGTGGATCTTAATCAGTCTCCTGGTTTGTCTGTTGTTCTGTCCCGTCATAATAAAATATTTAATCAGAAGTGAAAGTTCTCTGAATACACACATGAAGTTTTGGAACAACTTTATAGAAACATTGACCCTGACATGTTACTGTGACTTTATATAGAGTTATTTTATTATGATGTAGAATGTAGATGTAGATCTGGTCTAAAGGAGGGTTCTGGTCTAAAGGAAGGTTCTGGTCTAAAGGAAGGTTCTGGTCTAAAGGAAGGTTCTGGTCTAAGGGAAGGTTCTGGTCTAAGGGAGGGTTCTGTTCTGGACTGTATTTGTTATTATTGTTGTTGTATAATAATGGAGCTCTGGACCAGCAGGGGCTGAAATGTGTGTTGTTTACGTGGGATTGGGTCTTTCTGATAAGAGCTGGTGAAGGGGTCACTGCTGCTTTGAGGTTAATGAGCAACAATTAGGTAATCAATGACCCTGGATTGTGTTGACCCGGTCAGAGATGCTTCCACGGTGTGTCCAGCAGCTTGGAACAGGATGACAGACCTGAGTGAGACGAACGGGGAGCTTCACAGAGGAGGGGACTTAATCACACAGATAGGTGACATATTTCCTGCTGAGGGCAGCGAGGCAGCACTAATCAGGTGACAGGGACCTGGATCGAGGTGGTTCGGCTCTTTCTAGTGTCGGGAGCTTTTTGTATCTCACATGGAATATCCTCAGTTTGGCTTAAGTTTTATTTTTAATTTGTTCAAGTCTGTTAAACTTTCTGATATTCTTTTGAGATATTTCAGCAGTTGGACAATGTTTTAGGTGTGTGTGTGGACCTTTGGTTGTCATCTAGTCCCCTTGATCGTCTCTTAGTGTACCCCAGGCCAACTGTGTGTGGACTGATGACCCCTTTAGAGGTAGGTACTGTCTGTGTGACCTCTGACACTTGTGGGGAGTCTGTCTGCCACCCAACATCATGGAACCTTTGGTACGCTTGTTGGGATACTGGAGCTTGTGGTCTGTGTAATCTGCTGTGATGTATTCAGCAGATTATCAAATTTAGCATGGCAAGCTAACATGAATCAGAACTGCTCTGTCTTCTTGTTCATATCAAAATAAGCAGACCACAGATATCTTTCAAAACAAAGTGCCTGCTGCTCACATCTTTACGTTTCTTGTGTTATTGTATTTATGTATTATCTATGGGTTAACCCGTTCTTTTGCAGTCAGTGCTATGATCAGAAAACACCACCTGAACACTGGTCGAGCTGTTTAAATACATTATCAATACTTTAGCAATGGTCCGACTTATTACATCGATAAAACATCACCACGTAACAAAGCAGCTTTACACAGAGGTGGGGATAAGACAGTAGAAAGAGCCTAACAACAACAGCTGTTAGCAGCTAAGTTAGCAGAGCCTTACAATGCTCAGAGGCTGTAACAAAGCAGATTTTACATTCATTAGACCGTCTCCAACCACGGTCATAAATCAGAACTTTAGCACTCTCCAAGCTTATCACCCCCGTGCTCGTGTTTCTCTATGTCCTGTGTGTCTTTACTGTTTCCTGTTTTATTTTGTAGTTCTTAGGCTCCCTCAGCATTGTTTGTGTGTTGTTGTTTTTTGTTGGACTTGAAAGAGTAAACTTTAGTTCTTCCTTTTTGTGTTTGAATAAATTCTTTACTTTCTGACAATAAGAAACACATTCCTTTAAATTAGAGCTGTCAGTATGAAGGATTAAAAATGTCCTCGTCCCTGATGCTTTATCAATCAATCAATCAATCAATCAATCAATCAATCAATCAATCAATCAATCAATCAATCAATCAATCAACCTTTATTTGTATAGCGTCAATTCATAACAAGTGTTATCTCAAGACGCTTTACAAGAAGCAGGTAAAAGACCTTACTCTTTGCTATATTACAAGGACCCAGCTTAATCCATCATAGCGTGGCAAGAAAAAACTCCCTTTAACGGTCAGAAATCTTCGGCAGATCCAGGCTCATGACGGAACAGCCATCTGCTAAACTGCGCTGGGCTTGGAAATGGGATAGGGGGAGATGGGATAAGATGCAGGAAGAAGGATAGGATAGGATGTGGGGGGGGGGGGGGGAGATTGGTTGTTTGGGCAGGCCATCCTCACCAACATTCCCGAGGAACCTAAGAGAGCTCAGGAGCTCCCAGAATAAGGAGTGGTTAGTAACTGGGATTTAAAGATAGTGACATGCAGTAATATGATATGAATCATCAGTCATCTTTAACTGAAGGTCTCTGCAATGATTGAACAGAACAACAGATCATTCAATAATAAATACATGAGCAGTCCTGAATCTGTTGATACTAACGATATGTATTTATCACATCGGCCACACTCAGACTGAAGGCTTGTTGGTTTTAAGGTCCAGAAGAAAAGCAGAAAAGAGACGATCAAAGAAAAACAAGATCACGTCTTGTTTTTCTTTTGCTGCAGAAAGGCGACATGTTGCTTATTTAGCGCCCTCATTGATTATGGTGATGTTTTGCATGTACATTCCTGTAATGTAGCCTTCAATGTGACTCTGATGCATCCTTGAATGTCTTAGTGATGTATTTATTGACTGATTTATTACTGTTGTCCTTAAACTGTGCTTTTCATCTGGCCCTGTGGGTGTCATTGCCCAAAGAGACCACACGAGGGTATCAGCGTGCAAACGCTCACCTTTGTCAAGCACTGATGTTGTCTCTGATTAATCTGCTTCTGTTTGCACTGTCTGGGTGGACTGCAGAACCGAACTGCCCTCTGGGACAGCTCAAGCTGTAAAGACTGACAAGAATTACACCTTGAGGTGGACGGCCAGTCCTCACCTTTACTTTACGTCACAGCTCTTGTCAATCAGATTTATTTGTCTTTTTAATATTTATATATGCAGTGCCTGACATCTTTAGATACTGTTTATCACGGAGCGTTCAGGTTCATAACTAATCTAAAGGCTCTGACTCATCATTGTTCTCTGCATGATCAAGTCAGCTGACCTGACCACTCACAGACTAACTCACTGACATGTCCTCATTTATAGGACTGTACTTCATCATACTTGTGTGATTGTATTGATGTGAAACGTTCTGAGGTGTCGGAGGATGATGCGTCCACTGATGACTTTCTGCTCTGTGACAGATGTTGATCTGTGTTTGATGTCTGTAACTCGTTTATTGTGCTGCTGCCCGTCTCCATCGATTCTTCATCTCAGTGAGGTTCTCCTGGAGGTTAGGTTAGGTTAACTACAACACAGAGCCGGTTTTCTGTGTCCTGCTGTTTATCACCTTTGTCAACTTCTTTTCATATCGTTGTTTTGAAAGGGAACTTCGTGTGCGTTTCATTCGGTCTGCAGCCTGAGAAAGGTTAAATTATGATGATTTCATAATTCAACCTTTTCTATCGACGTTCCTCCTGAGTCTGAACGAGACCTGACATTTCTTCACAAGTGTGTTTGAGCACTGCTGTGGTTTCCATGACAACAGAAAGCTTGTGTTTCTGCAGGTTTGTTTGAAATCTCTGAATATATCATTCATCAATAATAAAAATATAATATATGATTGGGTTTCTCTCTTTACACAAAGATTCATATTTTTAGTGACAGAAGTCATCCTGTGCAGTTTTTATGAAGTTTGATAATCAGACTTTTATAAATACGGTCCTGCTTGTCCCAAACGGAGCAATTTTTCAAGCAGCTATCTCCATCGAGTTCCCACGTGACCTCATGAAGCCTTCTTCTTCTTCCTGAGCCAGATTTGTGCTTGTGCACTCATGCAGTCACACAAAGACACAGATATGCATGGACACACACAGATTACAGCCACAGATGTCTGAAGGAGCACGCCTACATTCTTCACATATAAACGCATGAACACACCGACTTGCATACAAACACAGATGTGAGTGGACAAACGTGAACATCCTGATGGAGAAACGCTCTCTTTAGGTCATGGAGACATTTATCAAAGACTGAACACTCAGTTTCTATAAATCTGCACAGACTCACCAAGCTAACCTTAATGTGAGGAGAAGTCATTTACACAGTCGAGTCTGTTTTCAGGTACAACATGATCTCATTTTGGTCCAATGGGTTATAAAAGTCACACTGTATAGTAATAATGACTTTGTATGATGGGACAAGTGATGGGGGGGGTAACTCACTGGAGACACTTGAACACAACAAACACTTTAGTTTGACTTTACACTTTATTTCAGACCCATAGGTCCATATCACCATAACATCAGTACAATGTGCCCAGATACTCATCCTGTCCATTCTGGTAACAAGACTACCAACATTCAAATGCAAGAAACCAAGACCAGATCTTTCCTTCAAATCTGCCGGAGAGTTCAAACCTGAAGGGGGAGGCCGGGCCAGGATTGTCTGAACCTTTCAGTCACTGGGACAGAGAGATGTCAGAGCCTCAAATACTGAAGCAGCTGCCCAATCACATCGTACCCAGAGCTCCCTGAATCAGTCCGACCATTTCTCCTCAACACGATTTGAAATAAGAGCTTTTGTTGATTTACAAATCTTCACTGACACTGACAGACTGCATGTCTTTTATCATATATATATATACACATGGTATTTTTTCATTATAACAAATACAGTTTGAGAGCTGAGAGTAAGACAGAGCTGGGTAAGACGGCGTCTGTCTGCAGGAGTCTCCGACACGGTGACAGATCTCTCACAGCTGGTGGGAGCTGGACCTCTTAGTCACAAAAATAGAAAAACTGAATCGCTGTACATATTTAGAGGGAGGACGAATGCCACACAGTCCTTTTTCCTCTGAACAGCACCGGTCCTCCCATCCGCTCAGTGCTAGGAGGCTACTCGGCACGCAACCCTGCAGTCTTTAGTGTCCGTTGTTGAACAGATGAAGGAGCAACAACAGAAGGCTGAAGGCCGCTTGGAGTTTTAAGCTGGAGGGCGAGGCAGCGTTTTGGAGGCTGTTGGAGGGCGGGCTGGACTGGCCCACTAGTAGTTCGTTTCCCAGAGCCTGGTAGGAGACACACAGATCATTTCATGGACAAGTTTCAGGTTATCAACATTTCTTACACACTGACAGGCGCGCAACAATCTGTCTCAGGGATCATCTTCAAAATAATTAATATTGGTAAAGGCAGGAACTCTGGTAACGGTCAAGTGGAGCCCCCCAGATGGTTCTTTAACCTGTATGAGATGACCCTCAGGAGCCCCCCAGATGGTTCTTTAACCTGTATGAGATGACCCTCAGGAGCCCCCCAGATGGTTCTTTAACCTGTATGAGATGACACCTGTGTCGTTTGTTTTCATCCCAGGTCGTTACACCTTTGGTGACCTCTGGATGAAGTCAGAGTGAAACATTCAGCTGTTTGTGTTCAGACCTGCAGCTACACACCTGTGTTGGTATGAGTGTGTCCAGAAAGTTCCTCATGGTTTCTGTTGTTTCTTGTGGAGATGTGGTGATCCTGTTCTCTCTCCTGCTGTGGCCAGGGCTGGATCTACTGGCTGTACTGGGTATACTGGATGCACTGGGTGTACTGGATGCACTGGGTGTACTGGGCAGGCTGACGGAGGGCTGCTGGTTTGATCCACTTCCAAATGTCATGAGGGCATTCCCTGAAACAAGACACATGAGAGGAAAACAGCATCTTAAAATACTTTACATTAAGAAAGTGCACAATTTAATCTTAATTTTCTTCGGAAAACCTCACTCAGGACATTCCTGCAGGGTGTGGGTCAAAAGCCACTCAGGGACACAGGTGTTAGTCACAGAGACAGGTGTTACTCAGGGAGACAGGTGTTACTCACAGAGACAGGTGTTACTCAGGGAGACAGGTGTTACTCAGGGAGACAGGTGTTACTCAGGGAGACAGGTGTTACTCACAGAGACAGGTGTTACTCACAGAGACAGGTGTTACTCAGGGAGACAGGTGTTACTCAGGGAGACAGGTGTTAGTCACAGAGACAGGTGTTACTCAGGGAGACAGGTGTTAGTCACAGAGACAGGTGTTACTCAGGGACACAGGTGTTAGTCACAGAGACAGGTGTTACTCAGGGACACAGGTGTTAGTCACAGAGACAGGTGTTACTCAGGGAGACAGGTGTTACTCACAGAGACAGGTGTTACTCAGGGAGACAGGTGTTACTCAGGGAGACAGGTGTTACTCACAGAGACAGGTGTTACTCACAGAGACAGGTGTTACTCAGGGAGACAGGTGTTACTCACAGAGACAGGTGTTACTCACAGAGACAGGTGTTACTCAGGGAGACAGGTGTTACTCAGGGAGACAGGTGTTACTCAGGGAGACAGGTGTTACTCACAGAGACAGGTGTTACTCAGGGAGACAGGTGTTACTCACAGAGACAGGTGTTACTCACAGAGACAGGTGTTACTCAGGGAGACAGGTGTTACTCAGGGAGACAGGTGTTACTCACAGAGACAGGTGTTACTCAGGGAGACAGGTGTTACTCACAGAGACAGGTGTTACTCACAGAGACAGGTGTTACTCAGGGAGACAGGTGTTACTCACAGAGACAGGTGTTACTCAGGGAGACAGGTGTTACTCACAGAGACAGGTGTTACTCACAGAGACAGGTGTTACTCACAGAGACAGGTGTTACTCAGGGAGACAGGTGTTACTCAGGGAGACAGGTGTTACTCAGGGAGACAGGTGTTACTCACAGAGACAGGTGTTACTCAGGGAGACAGGTGTTACTCACAGAGACAGGTGTTACTCAGGGAGACAGGTGTTACTCACAGAGACAGGTGTTACTCAGGGAGACAGGTGTTACTCACAGAGACAGGTGTTACTCACAGAGACAGGTGTTACTCACAGAGACAGGTGTTACTCAGGGAGACAGGTGTTACTCAGGGAGACAGGTGTTACTCACAGAGACAGGTGTTACTCACAGAGACAGGTGTTACTCAGGGAGACAGGTGTTACTCACAGAGACAGGTGTTACTCAGGGAGACAGGTGTTACTCACAGAGACAGGTGTTACTCACAGAGACAGGTGTTACTCACAGAGACAGGTGTTACTCAGGGAGACAGGTGTTACTCAGGGAGACAGGTGTTACTCACAGAGACAGGTGTTACTCAGGGAGACAGGTGTTACTCAGGGAGACAGGTGTTACTCAGGGAGACAGGTGTTACTCACAGAGACAGGTGTTACTCAGGGAGACAGGTGTTACTCACAGAGACAGGTGTTACTCACAGAGACAGGTGTTAGTCACAGAGACAGGTGTTACTCACAGAGACAGGTGTTACTCACAGAGACAGGTGTTACTCAGGGAGACAGGTGTTACTCACAGAGACAGGTGTTACTCAGGGAGACAGGTGTTACTCACAGAGACAGGTGTTACTCACAGAGACAGGTGTTACTCAGGGAGACAGGTGTTACTCACAGAGACAGGTGTTACTCACAGAGACAGGTGTTACTCAGGGAGACAGGTGTTACTCACAGAGACAGGTGTTACTCAGGGAGACAGGTGTTACTCACAGAGACAGGTGTTACTCACAGAGACAGGTGTTGTCGGTAAAGTGTCCCAGGAATGTATCACACTCGTCTTTGCGGCTTCCACTGGCGGAGCAGGAGCACCACGGAGCCACGCTGGACGTGGAGTTGTCGACGTAGTTTGGAGTGATTGTACTTCCTGCAGAGAAACCACGGCAGGCCTCAATCAGCATGAAAGATTCATTCAGCTCGAAGCATTCATACTGCTTCGTAATGTGAAACACTAATGGACGATGCATCGCCTGTATGCTGGGCTCATGTAAACAGAGGATAACGTTCTTGGTGGTCAGATCAGCTGTGGGACGATTATGTTCTTGTTGGAGGTTGGATTTGATAATAAAAGTGTGTGTTTGTGCTGTGATTCTTCTATACTGACTTTAATACTTTAGACTCTCTGTAAAGAGCCTTGATTCTTGTACTTTATATATCTGTCTTTACCTGTTCTGAATTTATGAATCCAGCCCCCCTTACTCATACATATTCTCTGATCCACACGCTCCCTTTATTTCATGTTCCTCCATTGTTTCTCTTCTGTGTGTGTTACCTTCAGGTGTGCACATACCTATGAGCCCCGTGTAGGCGAGGAGACAGGCTCCATAGTTTCCTTGTTTGCAGCCGTTGGCAGCCGTTTCAGACGGTTCACAGTCGTACTGAAACTGAGCCAGACGAGACCTAGAGAAACAGCAGTTTGTAAAGTAGCTCATTCTTTCTGTTCTCTCCTCTCTGATATCACTTTTTCTTTAATAAGAGTTTCCCCCTCAGACATTGAGATATATCGCTGCCCGTGGTGAGGACTGGAAGCATTGGACTGTAATGTGAAAGTGATAGTCATATATTTCATCCCTCAGACCTGGGATCATTAGGAACGCCCTCAGAGTGTAATGGAGCTTTAAAAAATAATGACCAGAGATAACTCTGATCCATCTGCTTCTTTCTCTGGGCTCAGTATTTCACGTGTTATTCCAACAGGCTCTCTGGGGTCTTCTAACCAGACGTGGTGGGAAGCTTCAGGATAAAGCAGCGGGCCGATCTGTTGATGTGATGGACGTTCATCCAAAGGACATAATAATACATTTTATTTATAATAATGAGCAACTCGGGAGCACGGACTGTGAGCTGAGTTTACACAAAGAGACTCAGATAACCTGGGAGTGATGCAGATATGGTCTAGTGTAAGAAAGGGGGGATCATTAACCACAAACCTGGACATCATAACAATATGTTAGTGTGTGCATAAGAGACCAAATCTACGTGAGCAGTAACTTTCATATACGTTGGAAATGGGAGGAAGGCTCCTAAAGGAACCGTCTTACCTGCACACATAGTCAGCATTGCAGATCCTCATCTGTGTGATGCAGTTTGGTTTGTCCTCGCTTTCATAAGAGCAGCTGGGTACAATCGTCTGCCTGCGACGCTCTGCACACGCCGTGTCTGTACACGGGCAGAAGAGCAGTTCGTGTGTGTAATCGGCAGGGACGCGGTCAAAGAACCTACGCAGCGCTTTGTTGCACTTAGGCCGGTTGCACAGCCCCGACTTGGCGGTGGGTTTGATGCAAGCGGAGACGTACTCTGTGCGGAGCTTTTGACACAAGTCGTCCACATTGCAGGCCTTTGCTGCATCCAGGCAGCGATTCACTGTCGTCATGCCAACGTCAGATTCTGTGGGAGGAAGTAAGGTCGAGAAAAGCAAGATATTAGTTAAAAGTTTAAGGTTAGGTGAGGGGCGCAGCGTCCTCTCGGGGACGCTACGAGGGTTAGTGAGCAGATATTAGTGATATAGGGCAAAATATAAGTTATATATTTATTCCATACGCTTAGAGTAGAATAAGAGAATTTTTATTCCTCAGCTGTGAGATCTGATGATGTTTGATCTGAAACCTCGTCCACAAACCCTTCCTTATTTCCTTTGAGCCTTAGATGATCACACAGGACACCTCTGGTCATTTCACAGTAAACGTCAGTGTTTGGTGCGGCGCGTTCTCACGGGATAAGTGAAGCGTGTAAAGCAGGCGCTGCATGATGACCACATCACACTTCATAGTGTACAGCCTGCCACACATCCTTATCACTAAACAACCAAACAGTGAACATACTGAATATATAGGTTTATATAGTCAGTATGTTCACTCATTACAGAAATAAATATATGGGCAACAAAAAATCGCCCCCAAATGACTGAGATGTCGATTTGGCTGGGATTATTTTAATCAGAAGCTCGGTGTGTGAAGAAATATAGTCGGTCATTTCACTAATAACAGAAATGGACGATTCTCACTGGATTAAAATCACAGACGTCCTCCTCAGTTATTACAATTTACCAGAGGACCCCCCCTGTTATACTAATCCTCTGTGAAGAGGTCTTAAGTCCAGACAAAGGAGTCTTCTCATCATTAGTTAAAGAAATCCTTGAAGCTGGAGTTCTGTTTCGATGAAAGGGCCAACTTGTGTGTATGTTTGGGGACGTCTGCTGGACCTGGTCTCGTATTTCTGGCAGAACAAAACCTTTTGAGAGGGTGAAATCTGATGAAGGTCAGTGAACTTACCAGCTGCTATAGAGGCCAAGCGGATGTAGTCGTACTCCCTGTGTACTGTCTCATAGGGAAAACTCTCCACCAGGTTAAGTCCTGAGAATAAAACATGTCCCAGTTCATGAGTCTGCATATTTACAGATCTATCATTCATTAGTTTGAGCAAGCTTTGGTTCTTGGGCTACATGTGTCAGTAAAACAAAGATGGGACTGATGAATATTATGAAAATAAAAGCTGACCGTGCATAATGGACTGATGAAGGCTCCAGTAGATGCTGAGGCAGTTCTTCTCTTTCTTCATGCCTCGTTTGCACTGGCAGCCATGTAAGGGGCTGGACAGCAGGGCTGACACTGCATTGGCACACTGACTCCTGGCACCAGGACCCAGCTTCACGCTGCCATTGCCCGCCACACACTGCCGCAAAGTCCGCAGACGTGGACTGCAAGTCTCATCACCCGAGCATGAGTCTCCGGCCACCAAGCAGTCTCTCCCGGCCTGGATCACCTCTAACAGAGCTGTGAGAGATCCAATAAGAACAGAGCAGAGACGGATGAGGGGACGAATCATGTTTGATGAGAACACACCAGAGACACTTTGTGTGACTGTTTGCAGCAGTCTATGATTGATAAAGTTACCACTCAGTCTTATAAGAAACCATCAGCAGGATGCACGATATAAACCTACAGATGAACATAATGCAAAGTCTTTGGTTTGTAGTAACATGAACAAAGTAGTTTGTATGTCTTTGTAACAGTCCAGTTTAACGTTTTTTTTATTAATGAGTCGACTGTCACATCGATAATGAGCTGCTAATAGCTGTCATTAACTCTGTTCTTATGACTGGATCTCAGATATGCTGATATTCACTACTACAGCTTCATGAACCGACATCTACTCCTTGTTTTTATAACATTTACTGGTGTTAGCCGCCATGCTATGTTCCAAATAGTCCTCTGACTCTGGTTGATCCCTGACTATTCATCGATGACATTTCTTTGGTTTTATTTGTCTTGTCAAATGAACCCTCTTAGACTGATCGTTTCTCCGTTTAGATATTTAGAGAACTTTCTTTATTAAGACTAAATAAGTATTAGTAACTTATAAGTTATAAGTAACTAAAAAAAGATGAGAAGTGATAGAAGCACTTAAGGCTCCACCAATCAGGGCATAGGTGAGAGAGAAGTCTCCACCGATAAGATCGATTAAAAACACAAATAAATCATCTCTCCAGGTAGGGTACAAATAAGTTTTAGCCATGAATAAATAAATAAGGTGCATGTGCAAACCCTACAGCTGGTTCTGTGCAGTGATAGCAGCAGGAACAAATCGGTTTTTGTACCACTTTGCTCTGCACCCGGGACTATCGACTTAATTCAGAACCAATTTACGATCATGTTTACGATGCCACACACTAAAAATGCTGGCACAGGATAGGACAGACCGGCTGGAGAAGCTAGCTGTCTCTTCCTCCTTTAAGCAAACTGACTTTAACCTGGATCAGAACCAGACTCATGATGAACAGACAGAAACCTGGAACAGAACCAGACTCATGTAGAACAGACAGAAACCTGGAACAGAACCAGACTCATGTAGAACAGATAGAAACCTGGAACAGAACCAGACTCATGTAGAACAGGCAGAAACCTGGAACAGAACCAGACTCATGTAGAACAGACAGAAACCTGGAACAGAACCAGACTCATGTAGAACAGACAGAAACCTGGAACAGAACCAGACTCATGTTGAACAGACAGAAACCTGGATCAGAACCAGACTCATGTAGAACAGACAGAAACCTGGAACAGAACCAGACTCATGTAGAACAGACAGAAACCTGGAACAGAACCAGACTCATGTTGAACAGAAAGAAACCTGGAACAGAACCAGACTCATGATGAACAGACAGAAACCTGGATCAGAACCAGACTCATGTTGAACAGACAGAAACCTGGAACAGAACCAGACTCATGATGAACAGACAGAAACCTGGAGCAGAACCAGACTCATGTTGAACAGACAGAAACCTGGATCAGAACCAGACTCATGTAGAACAGACAGAAACCTGGAACAGAACCAGACTCATGTTGAACAGACAGAAACCTGGAACAGAACCAGACTCATGTAGAACAGACAGAAACCTGGAACAGAACCAGACTCATGTAGAACAGACAGAAACCTGGAACAGAACCAGACTCATGTAGAACAGACAGAAACCTGGAACAGAACCAGACTCATGTAGAACAGACAGAAACCTGGAACAGAACCAGACTCATGTAGAACAGACAGAAACCTGGAACAGAACCAGACTCATGTAGAACAGACAGAAACCTGGAACAGAACCAGACTCATGATGAACAGACAGAAACCTGGAACAGAACCAGACTCATGTAGAACAGACAGAAACCTGGAACAGAACCAGACTCATGTAGAACAGACAGAAACCTGGAACAGAACCAGACTCATGTAGAACAGACAGAAACCTGGAACAGAACCAGACTCATGATGAACAGACAGAAACCTGGAACAGAACCAGACTCATGTAGAACAGACAGAAACCTGGAACAGAACCAGACTCATGATGAACAGACAGAAACCTGGAACAGAACCAGACTCATGTTGAACAGACAGAAACCTGGAACAGAACCAGACTCATGTTGAACAGACAGAAACCTGGAACAGAACCAGACTCATGTAGAACAGACAGAAACCTGGAACAGAACCAGACTCATGATGAACAGACAGAAACCTGGAACAGAACCAGACTCATGTTGAACAGACAGAAACCTGGAACAGAACCAGACTCATGTAGAACAGACAGAAACCTGGAGCAGAACCAGACTCATGTAGAACAGACAGAAACCTGGAACAGAACCAGACTCATGATGAACAGACAGAAACCTGGAACAGAGCCAGACTCATGATGAACAGACAGAAACCTGGAACAGAACCAGACTCATGTTGAACAGACAGAAACCTGGAACAGAACCAGACTCATGTAGAACAGACAGAAACCTGGAACAGAACCAGACTCATGTAGAACAGACAGAAACCTGGAACAGAACCAGACTCATGTAGAACAGACAGAAACCTGGAACAGAACCAGACTCATGTAGAACAGACAGAAACCTGGAACAGAACCAGACTCATGTAGAACAAACAGAAACCTGGAACAGAACCAGACTCATGTAGAACAAACAGAAACCTGGAACAGAACCAGACTCATGTTGAACAGACAGAAACCTGGAACAGAACCAGACTCATGTAGAACAGACAGAAACCTGGAACAGAACCAGACTCATGTTGAACAGACAGAAACCTGGAACAGAACCAGACTCATGTAGAACAAACAGAAACCTGGAGCAGAACCAGACTCATGATGAACAGACAGAAACCTGGAACAGAACCAGACTCATGTTGAACAGACAGAAACCTGGAACAGAACCAGACTCATGTTGAACAGACAGAAACCTGGAACAGAACCAGACTCATGTAGAACAGACAGAAACCTGGAACAGAACCAGACTCATGTAGAACAGACAGAAACCTGGAACAGAACCAGACTCATGTAGAACAGACAGAAACCTGGAACAGAACCAGACTCATGTAGAACAAACAGAAACCTGGAACAGAACCAGACTCATGTAGAACAAACAGAAACCTGGAACAGAACCAGACTCATGTTGAACAGACAGAAACCTGGAACAGAACCAGACTCATGTAGAACAGACAGAAACCTGGAACAGAACCAGACTCATGTAGAACAAACAGAAACCTGGAACAGAACCAGACTCATGTAGAACAGACAGAAACCTGGAACAGAACCAGACTCATGTTGAACAGACAGAAACCTGGAACAGAACCAGACTCATGTAGAACAGACAGAAACCTGGAACAGAACCAGACTCATGTAGAACAGACAGAAACCTGTCTTTAATCTGAGTCTGAGAAGTAAAAAAAAAAATCTCTCCGTATAAAAGTATTCTGATGTTAGCACAAGCTAAAGCTAACACACGCTCTATATTGAGAGGTAAGTGACTGATCCAGTGATAGCCTCATTAGAAAATAGAAAATGACAGGAATTTTATTTTATTTTATTTATTTGTATTATTATTATATTTTTAATTTAATCTAATTTAATTTATTTTTCTTATACGTCCTGCTTTATTCCTATACTTGCATGATTTCATTATAATTTGTGTTTTTGTCTTGACTTGATAGTGTTGCCCTTGTTGGGCATTGTTCTATTTCCTTTATTGTCTTGTATTGTATTGTTGTAAAACATTTAAAAACAATAAAAAATGTTGGTCATAAAAAAAAGAAAATAAAAAATGACAGGTACAACACCTTATGACAGAACATTACCCCCCCCCCCCCCCCCCCCCCCGGTTACAGGACCAAACAGTTTGATTATGTAGCAGTGAACAAACGAAGATGTTCGATTACATGATCTAACATCTCATTGATCAGATTTTCACTGATCGATTCTGTGTCTGCATTTCTGCAACCTTCATGATGTGTCGATCAGTGCTTCAGACATACGAACAGAAAATGTTCTGCTGCCAGCTCTCAGTGTCCCTGAACAGATTTCTGCTTCAGCAGCTGACTTTAATAAAAACGTCTTTTCTTGGTGTAAAGGCCATTTTATCGACCTGTCAGGAATCAGATCTACGCAACATGCAGCAAAAGCTTTTACATAACCCTGTTTATACACGTCAGTATGTTTGAAGTGTAGATATTTCCTTTTGTCATGGAGCTCAACATCCACATCCAATAAAGACCTTTATGGAGGTGAATGGTGGTGGAGGAACCTGCCACTCCTCCTTTCAGTCGTCGTTCAGGTGAACCACCTGTGGTGTTTTTGTACTGCTGCCAGAAAGAGTGCAGAAAATAGTTGTTTTGTTCGTAGCCTGAGCAGCCATCAGGGCTCGTTTCACGCAGCATGTTGTTCACAATGTTTGTGTCCATTTAAGTGTTGCTGTAGCTCCACAGGATTCGTTTCTCTCGAATATGAAACATGTTTAGTTTAAGGACTGTGCTCACAGGTTATTCAGACATATTCCTGAGCATAACTAGAGCAATATGACAACACGGTGCATTCCTACCACCTCCACATTTTCCCATTTCATGCTTCTTTAATCTGCAGACACTTCAGATATTTCTGCTTCTGTTCTGATCTCTAAATCACACCGACACACTCTCCCTTAAGGAGAAGAGAAAAAACACATTTGTGTTTCTGTCAACACGGTTTAATCCATTAAACGAGGCTGGATCTGAGTTCAGAGCCCTCAGCTGAAGAGCGCCTCGCTCACATCAGGAGTTATCCATGCCCTCATACACTATTCAGCACATGTCCGCTAAGTGTACCCAAAACAGACATGTGGATACAAAGAGACATCAAACCGACGCCAACGCCCTGGAAGGCCAGAGGGTCAGTTGTAAATTGACGGCAGAGATCCCGGGCCCTTCCTGCTTTGTGTGTGTCACATTGTGTTGCCTGGGCAGGAGCTGGAATAGACTCCATACATCATGAATGCAAATGAGCCGCTTGATTTGACATTTCCAATGAGCCTGTCTCAATGAACCAGTGGGCTTTAGCCAATTAACCATGTCAGTAATCAATGTGTTACGCAGGCTCAGTGAAGTCCTCAGTTTCCTACCACATAAATCACCAGCTGATTGGCTGATCAGTTACCCTCGCGCTCCGACTTAATGGTCCACTTCAGGAGAGATAAAATGGAAAATCAAACTTAATGAAGTCGGCTGTAATGTTTGTCTGTCTTCTGTGAGCCTTCAGCCCAGTGAGGCGGGCAGTAGACGATAATGTGTCGGTGCACTTCATGTGTATCACCTTTGTTTCAGCGCTCTTTACATTTGTAAATGCTCTTCATAGTTTTAAAGCTCACAGCCACACTGTGCAGCAACAGCCCGGCCAATGTTTACTGCTGAACATCGGCTGTTTGGCAATGTCAAGTGTTTCTGCAGCTCCTTCTGCAGAATCTTGTGTGGATGTTGATTTTTTGACGTCTCTCCTTAAAAACCTGAATGTTCATGATACGAGCTGAACATTGAGGTTATTTACATCAGTGAACACAAGTTGCTTTCCTGTGTGTGACTCATCTTCTCTAAATGAAGCGTGTATTTCTCCGTCTGCTGTCCGACAACATTCGTCACTTTTGGCACCAAAATGAGCCAACATCAAAGCAGAGCAGATTGAATTTGGGGACATGAGACAGAAAAACATCCATCTGCATTCATAAAAAAGCAAAGTCAGCTCCACAGCCACACTCCATGGAAGACATCCCTAACCCTAACCCTAACAACGAGAGCGAGAAGACCTAACAGCACGCTGATTCAGCTTCAAAGTCCTGAACAGAAGAGACTAACCTCTGATCATCAGGTGACGGAGACGTGATGAAATGATATGTTTAATAAATGTCTTGTTTAGCATCGCTCTGTAAACCTTTCTGCGTTCTATCTCTGTCGTATACACAAGTAGTTTTGCTGCTTTTACCAAAATCAAACCCGACTGAGAATGATAAGTTATTGGTTGGATCATGTATATTATAAATATTAGGACCTGAATGTGGAGACATTATCAAATGATTTCAAGAGTGACATGTCATGTCTCTATTAGAGCTTTTGCACCGAACTCCTCCTGAAGTCATGTCGACATTTTCAGGAGTGTTTATGTAAAAACAGCTGATGATAGCATCAGGTCCTGAACAGAAACCATTTGGTTCCTTCATCTTTACTCGAAGTTTGGATTTAGAGGAGCTTTAGCTCGTCTCCAAACGTGGACACAAATAAACACGTCTAATGCTGGTACGAAGCATACAGTATCCTACAGTACTGCATGTCTCTGTGATGAATGATCACTGCCTCATTTTGAATGATGCTGCATGTTCTTACGTCCGTCCCCTCAGGCGCTAACATTGACCAGTCACTTCTTCGACTGCTTCGACTGAGAGCCCACATCACATCCCGTATGAGCCGGGACATCCCGTATGAGCCGGGACATCCCGTATGAGCCGGGACATCCCGTATCAGCCGGGACATCCTGGATTAGCCTGGACATCCTGGATTTGCCTGGACATCCCGTATCAGCCGGGAAATCCCGTTCCAGATTCAGATTCAGATTCAGATTCAGACAACTTTATTTATCCCAGAAGGGTAATTCAGTTTCACAGCTACCGAGCCACTGAAAGAAGCAAATACAACATCAAGGAAACAAACAGTCGCAGCAACATTCAGACAATTGCATTCACATGTCAGTAACAACAATTCAACAGACGAACAGGTTGCCAAATGAGAAGCCAGTCTGGACACCCATATAAGCCGGAACATCCCGTATTTCAAACTAAGTTTGTTTGTCCCAAGCTGGACACCCTCTGTCCAGTATATTGGCGTTACTTCTCTTCGACCAATAGACAACACTTTACTGATCCTGGATCAGATCATCTGACACAGCCAGTAGCCCATCATGCACTCATCACATCCATGAAGTAACACCTGTCATCCAATCACAGCCCCCCTCATCAGACATACAGAATCAAAAGTGCTAAATACCGCTGAATTAAAAAACTAAAAGAGAAATGATGATGTTTATAATATTTACTCGGTATATACAAGGACAAAGGCAGACATTTATTGGAGAGGTCCTGCAGGTTATATCACTCAAGGTTTGAGTGGAATACATGCTTTTATTCTGAAAGAACGATTTTTTGGACAAAGAAAGCCACACAGCACAAAGTAGAAGTTTGGGAAGCTGAAGCCTCGTGAACGTTTTACAGTTTGAACGGAGTCTGCAGCCCAGCTCATGTCAGAGCGCTTGAGTAGTTGAATCAGTTCTCTTCTCTTAAAGTAAGATTTAAATAAATGCAATCAATGGAACGTGCTTAATGCTGGCATACATCTCCTGATTGAGACAAACATTTAATGGTTGGATGTTTTAAGCAGGAAGCAGGTGTGACTGGATGACGCTCAAATAGTGAAACAAGAAGAACAACAGTGTCAGGAACAGTGGCAGCGCTGCTCTAACAAAGTCATTAAGTGTCAACCTCCTGTCGGGTCTGATGTTGTGGCAAGGCCATAATACCTGCCAGCTGTGGCTGTCACTCAAGAGTCATTAGTAACTGGAGAGGTGCCAGACCAATTCTCGAGCACTGCCGAGGTGCCCTTGAGCAAGGCACCGAACCCCCACCAGCTCAGGGGGCGCCTCCTGTGGGCTGCCCCCCGCACTCTGACATCTCTCCATTAATGCATGTCCTCAGGTCGTGTTTGTGCATGTGTGTGATTCAGGCCTGTGTGTGTGAGAAGCATGTCTCTAGAATAACAGAGTGTGAAATCCGAATTTCTCCTCGGGGATTAATAAAGTATATAAAAAAAATTACAGGAGGGGGGCGGGGCCAAACATTCCAATACAATGACTGACAGGCACTTTCCCTGATGAGGTCCTTCTGTGCCTCTCCCAGCATGCCCACGGTCTGGGGTCAGCAATGACATGAATCTTTAGACCGGCCTTTTCAGCTGATTGCCTTCGTTGTCATTTCCTTTGCAGCTTGCTGTTAAGGCAATCACCTGGGTGCTTTTGCCATGTTTTTTTAATTTTGTGGATCCAGATGCAAAGTACACTGGCGATGTGAAACGGCTGTCTGTTCTAGCTGTAAATGATTTCAATGTGTCACATAGCCTCAATGAAGCAGGATCGCCTGATATCAGAGGAGTTTTTCTAATACAGAAGCCCTGAACAAACCTGCATCCATACTTTCAATTTCCTCCGTTTTCCTCCTGTGATAACGAGTCATTTCTGGTTGTTTTCTCCAGATCTCAAACTATATGACCTCAGAGGTGCAAAAACACAAACAGAAACTAGTTAAACTGACCTCATTGGTGTGGCCAAAAGGCAGAATGGCATGTGGTCTGACCTATAACAATGACTACTTCATGTTTTCTAGATCACCAGTAAATCATGTCGTTATTTTTTATAAGCTTCTGGAGATATTGAGTTAATTAATCCAATATGAGAACACAAGCTTTGTTATCTCAAGAAAACTAATGAAATTATTCATCAAAAACAGTTGATGTTATCTCAAGAGAACGTGAGACATCAGTTGAGATCTCGAGGAGACGACCAGAATTGACCCGTTTAGTGCAAGCTGTCAGGACTTTGTTTGGTGTGCAGGATGAATGGACTAACGTTAAGTTACAGGTACAGATACCTGCATGATAACTGCAGACTGAACTGTCTTTATATTTGTGCAGCGGCTCTCCATGGCATCTACAAGCACTCCTTAAATTCTGCATGTTTCTCTGAGACTGTGCAGCGGTGCAGTGCTCTGAGTTCATCTTCACGTTTGATTGTGTGTCTCTGTTTCTCTGTTTGCCTCCCATATCTTTAAGTGGCATCTGAAACCACACCATGAAAAGAACATCATGACATAGATTGACATTAAGATGACAGAAAATGAAATGTGTGTCAGCGTGACCAGATGTTGTTAAGGTACACCCCAGAGCACAAGACTCTGTCAGTCACGAGGGCCCCGTGGGACCAGAACAGTGACCTGCTGTAGCTCAGTTACAGGCTCCCTGTTTTAAAGGCTCAAAGGTCGCAGTGGGGTCAGACCCCAAAAGGCGACGTCTGGACACCAAAAGGAAGGGTTGGGGTTAGGCCTTCAGTCAACACAGGCTGGAGAATCACTTCAAGACGCTGCTTAGAAAGAGACTAACATGTAAACTCTTCTTTAACCTATGCTTCATCGTCTGTCCATGTCCAAGTTTGACTTTGAGGATCTAAACCGCGGGCTCCTATTGGTCACCTTCAAAACTGTCAGCCACACTTACATCACTGTTAGTGATGAATGGATGTACAGTCAGCTGATGTGCAGAGTCCTGAAAAAATATAACGTATACACAAAAAGCACGGGATGAACACTTGACATGAGGCAACATGAGGGTTAGCTCGTTGCTCACGCAGGTCACCATGTGGTGGACACTGAAGCTTCAGTGTTTATCCAGCTCTGCATCGGTCTGTAAACCTTTCTGCGTTCTAACCTCTCTCCATTTTTCAAAAGCATCTCCAATATTGATCCTAGTTTGAGCACGTTTCTGCTCGTGGAGCTTATTAGAAACATGCAGAGGCTTTTTAGGTCGGGTACAATCACTTCTATCTGAACCAGTTCTCTTGCCCGCTTCCATCGCTGCAACACCTGTTGGTTTGACCTGATAACTGCTCTCATATCTGGCAAACCGAGGGGCGTCCAAAACGGCCGTGTGGGGGTGCCTTAAAACTGCCTACCTTCTCTGGTCCAAACAAATCCAGACCATTCAGGACCAGAATCTAAAGTTAGTAGAAGGACATACTGGCTGCTGCTCTGGAAGCTGCATGTTTTCTTAATGTCTGATGTGAGCTCAAAGTTCGATGAGGAGCTTCTCTGCACAGTTTTAAATTTTTTTAGCTGCATGGTTCTTTGTGTCCGACAAATGCTGAGCTGAGGTGGTGTCCTTTCCTGCAGGGAGCAGATGTTGTTAATCCACTGCAGCTCATGCAGACAGGTGCCCTCCAGCTGGTTCCTGTCTGCTGCCTTGGGGTAGGGTTAGGTTAGGTAAGGGACTTCTAAAAAATTGGAAATGGATCCATCTCAGTATTTTTCATTGAGACCAGTTGGATCTATGGTTTTTAACAGATGGATCCATTTCCTCTCCGCCGCTCGTCTCTGGACAGCGGTCCAGTCCCTGTTACTCTCCAGGCCCATGCTTTCTACGTTATGTTGGCCGTGGAGTTTAAAATGTGCATACAAGACACTGGTACCATTCCCGCTGTTCATTTTATAAAAGTGTTGTTTAATTCTTGCAGTGATATCGTTCCTGGTCTCCCCCACATAGAGTCTGTGGCAGGCCTTACATCTTATAGCATACACTGCATTGGTTGTAGATGGTTTCAAGGCCTGCCACGGGTTGGTGCCGACTCTAGCATATGGGTTAAAAATGTGGGGGAGACGCATAAAACCAATGTCCGAGCCTCGAGACGCTTCCCTATTCTGTTCACCTTAATTTAAATTAGTGTGAACCAGAATATCTTTTAAGTTTTTGTTCCTGCGGTAGGCGGAGATCAGCCGACAGTCGCCCAGCACATCACAGCCCTCCCTCGCCCCCTCAAAGTTTGTCTTCAGAGTAGATAGAAATGTCTTTAAGTTCTCTAAATAGGTGGTTACCATGGGGACGAGAGTAGGGCCGGACGGCCGAGCGCTGGGGTTGTTATACCTGTCGTTAAAGGTCCGGCCGACCTCCGCCTTGATGGTTCTAAGGAAGCGCCTCGAGTAACCCCTGGGCCTCAGCGCACTAAAGAGGGTGCTGGTGGCCTCCTCCACATGCTCCGGGAAGGTGCAGATTCTGTGGAAGCGTATCAGCTGGGATTTTATCAGACCTCTGTACGTGTGCCTGGGGTGATAGCTGGACTTATGGAGGAGTGCATGTCGGTCCGTGTCTTTGAAATATACTTTGGTGGCCAGTGTTTTGGACTGGTCACTGGAGGCACGGAAGAAGACACAGACAGACAGACAGACAGACAGACAGACAGACAGACAGACAGACAGACAGACAGACAGACAGACAGACAGACAGACAGACAGACAGACAGACAGACAGACAGACAGACAGATAGATAGATAGATAGATAGATAGATAGATAGATAGATAGATAGATAGATAGATAGATACTTTATTGATCCCGGGGGAAATTCAGGTGTCCAAGAACTCGACTGAAGATGTTTGAATGTTGTGTTTGAGTTTTATTTTAGGGTGGTGTGTGTTGAGAATGTCCAGAAATGTCAGAAAGTCCTGTTGTGTGCCGTCCCAGAGGCCGAAGCTGTCGTCCAGGTACCGGAAATACAGGAGGGGTTTGATGGGGAGTTGGGTGAAGGCCGGTTCCTCCCAGTGGGCCAGGTAGATGTCTGCATATGCTGGGGCATATTTCCGGCCCATCGCACAGCCGCACAGCTGGAGATAGCTGTTACCCTCTGGTCGACGATACAGGTCCCTCAGATACAACAGAGTACGTTTTAAAAACAGTTTAATCCCCACAGCCATCAATACTCTGAACAATATGTGATCATGGTCTGAAATAGATATCTGTACTTTGCCAAAAAAATGACTGTAGTGTGTTATATGTGTGAGTGTGTGCTATGGTGTCTCCCTGCCTGTACAGCTGTGAAAATGAATTTCCCCACGGGGACAATAAAGTAACTAACTAACTAACTAGTGCTGGTTGTTGAACATGAAGTTGTTTCGGGTGAGGGTGATGTGGAGTAACTGTAAAATGTGGCTGTCAGGTCTGGATGGGTCTGGGTGTTTATTGAATATGTGTTGTATTGCAGCTAGGCCGAGTGGTGTTTCTATGTTTGTGTAGAGTGAATCTATATCTATGGAGAAGAGGAATGTGTGACCGGGTACCTGCAGGTGTTTTATTTTATTAACAAAATCGTAAGTGTCCTTGATGTAACTGGGGTGAAGTTTGGCGAGTGGGTTGATAAAGTGATCTATGTATTCTGTGATGGTGTATGTTTCTGAATTGCAGTCGCTGACGATGGGGCGGCCGACCGGAACAACAGAGGGGACCGTCCAGGTTTCAGGAGGAGGAATCGAGCAGCACTCGGTCATACCTCTGTCATCGTCACATTACAAGGTGACACAGAAGAACACAAGCTGATGAACTGAGCCCCTGCTGAGGGAACATTATATTATATTAGATATATATTACAGTAAACCTACAGAGCGGCCTCAGTAAAGATGGTCACTCATCACATGTATCAGCTGCTTAACATTATTTCAGTCTAGTGCCAATCAAAGGAGACTTTTGAATCTGACACTAAAGCTCCATCAATCTTTCTGACGTTCACCGACTGTGAAAGAGAAAAGAATTATTGCTGCTGCTCAGCGTTGGACACTCGATGGTTAATGCTGAAGCACAGGCTAAGACATGACTGTTAGCTGACTGCAGGACGATGTGTCCAAACATTCACACTATGGTGGACATGACAGACTCTAAAGCTTTACTCCACGTGTGTCCAAAGGAATACAGAACAGATTGTTTTATGACCATGAATTACTTTCTCTTTCACCGAAACTAAAGAAGTTAAAGTATTTAAAAACCTGTTCTACTAAATGAACCAGTTCATCATTTCTCTGGAGAGTAACTCTACAGAGAACATAAATATAAATATGACCAATGGGAAAAAGAGATTTGCCAACAAGTCAGAAAGTGACTGAAAACTGCATCATGGAGAAGAAGTCAGGGGTCAAGGGTTGTTCAGGGGGGGTTAGGTTAGGTCAGGGCATAGTTCTTTATTCCTGCAAGGAGAAAGACCTAACCTTTAGTGCTGTACCTGTAAACACACCTGTGTATGCTGTGAGAGGTGGGTTAGGATGACCCAACCATACCTCCACTATGTACACGATTAGACGAGCAAACCATTAAAAGACATCACCCTCGTTAGTCAGCGCCAGAAGAACTAGTCAGTTTCATTATTTATGAATTTGTTTATCATTGAACGCCCACACTGCTGGTTAAATGCTGTAACGTAGCCACCTAACCACCAGCTGGGCCTGTAGCTCCGGTCAGCGGTCCTCTTCAAGATCTACTGCCCAGAAGTAAACAAGCACAGTGGACGGATGGCGGCTTGTCGGAGCAAAACTGGCGCAGGTAAACTGGCATTTAACCACCTGACCAGAGAAAATGTGTGACCACATTCAGCACAGGTATGTCGACATTAACCTACAAGGAGCAGCAAAGGGTAAGAGTGTTTTCTTTCCTTGAGACTAGTCAACGAGTCTGAATTTAAGTTTCTGTTTAATGGACGGAGAAATCCGTCACTAGGAACATCCCTCGTCTTTACTGTTTATCCAAATGTGGTCAAAGGGAGACCTGATCCCAGCTGTCATTGGGCGAGAGGCGGAGTACACCCTGACCAGGTCTACAGCCAACTATGTCCGACATAGGGACAGACAACCACTCCTTCACACACACACACACACACACACACATAGTACTACGCTCGGTGTTCGTCAATGTCACTTCATCTTCACTGATCCAATCTACATCAAGAAGGGGCGGGACTTCTGATATCAGCTTTGTCAACAACCAAGGCGGAGGAGACTCTCGTCTGCCTTGTCTTTTGTAGAGAACAGTTTCCAAGTGTCGAGCTGCTGTTGATGTCAGGACACGACTCCTTTACATCGTCTTCATGTTTTCTTGGTGAGATTTCTTTGAATTAAAGCAAATATTAAACACACAGAGCTAAAACACACCTAACAGACGTGACAGAGGGAAGAGGAAGTTTACTTTAGTTACTTAGCAACAATGAGTGCCAGTGAGGAGCGCTCTGAAAAGGAGGTATTGGGCGCCGTCTACGGACGCAGACTCTGATGCTTTAGAACTGGACCGTGACGTGTTTTACAGCTCAACTCACCTCAGGTTGATTTATAAAGCTCCTTTTGTGATGATTCTGTTCGGTTTTGTTTTTCTTGTAGGGTTTTTTGTATTTGTTCTCCTTCTCCCCTTTCTGTTCTCTTTCTCCTGCAGGTATGTGAGTGGCAGGGGGTGTGGCTGGCTTCTCCACTCAGCAGCAGACGAGGCACACCTGGCTCCACTCAGATAATCCTCTTGTCTATAAAAGCCTGGTCTTCACTCCACTACCGTCTTGTTCGGTAGTGTCTTCATGTGATTTATGCTATAATTGAGCTGCTTAGTAGTGTATTTTTGTGCTCTGGATGATTTTTTGTACTTACCTGTGTTTTCTTGTGCTCAGGTACTCCGGTGTGCCTCACTGTTTCAGCAGTTACCTCGTCTGACTTTCCAGAGTCACTTTGTGGATTATTTTCTGGCCAGCCAGCTCCCTGCCTTCACTGCCTGCTCCTTTTTGAACGTTAAACAGGTTTTTTTACATTGTATACCTGTGTCAGTCTCTGCTTTGGGGTTTGATTAAACTGAAACCTTAACACCTTTCATACATAAAGCAGCCCAAAGGGCTTCACAAAAGAACAGACAGAAAAGAACAGAATGAAAAGTTGACATTAAATAAAGCAAAATAAAAACGAGATAATTTTTTACAACACCTCACATTAAAAGCCCACAATCTCAATCACATCAACAATGCTGGAGACAGTGCGGACACATTGACGCCAAGCACTCATCTCTTGGACGTGTCAGAAATACTAACTTTTTTGGTAAATTTTTGTGTAACTCTAAAAAAGATTTTTGGTTATGGAGGACCTCATGATGTAAAGATCTTGTCTTTTGGTTTGATAAGCGAGAATGTTGTAATGGTATGTTTGTAAGATACTGCTCATCAGGAGATGGTGTCAACCTGAGCCCCCCCCCCCCCCCCCCAGCCTCAGGGAATGGATGGAAATAGTAACAGGAATATATGAAATGGAAAAGAAGACTTAAAGGAGCAACGATTGCTAAGAACTGGGAGAAATGGACGGACTTAGTAACAAAGGGGACGACGCTTTCTTCTTGTGACTCTTTTGAACATTAATGGACTTCCAAGTGGAAATATATTTTCATTATTTTCAAAGTTGATGTTGTACTTTGTTTTTGTCTTTGTTCTTTCATGATGTTTGTTTTTCTTTATAAATGTGAAATTTGACTAAATAAAAAGTAAAAAAAAGAGTAATGTAAAAACAATGATAAAGGAAAAACTCAAAGTCAGATTAAAAAGGCTTCAGTTTACATTTAAAAGCACCCAGAGAGCTTTCTGTTTTTCTTGTGAGGACTCTGGCTGCGGCGTTCTGAACAAGTTGCAGTTTTTTCAAAGATTTTTTGGGCAAGCCAGTAAAAAGGAAATTACAATAATCAATACGACTGGTGATAAAAGCATGGATTAAAATGTCTGCATCTTTCTGTGATAGAAGCGGTCTGACTTAAGCTATTTTTCTTAGATGAAAGAAAGATGTGTTTATGACTTTGTTAAAATGAGGATTAAAATTTAAATCATTATCTAAAATAACTCCCAAGTTTGTAATGTGTGTCCTGATCTGCTTGTTAAAACCACCGAGCTGTGTTTGTCGTCTCTCTCTGGCAGCTTTGGCTCCGATTAAAAGAATTTCTGTTTTGTCCTCGTTAAGTTTTAAAAAGTTCTTGCTCATCCATACATCGACATCCGAGAGGCAGGCAATGAGAGATTGAAGTGCATTGGGGTCATCGTGGGAGACGGAAATAAATAATTGAGTGTCATCTGCATAAAAATGGTATTTGACGTTGTGCTGTGTTCTGATGTTTCCAAGTGGAAGCATGGATAGTGAAAATAAAATAGGTCCAAGATTGCTTCCTTGAGGGATACCGTAATTAAAATCAAGTTTCTCTGACACACGAGCAGCTCTGTTCAAAATCTGAAGTGGGTTTTATTACATCTCTTATCAGGGGCGTCGTGCAAGCCAAAGTCCTGGGGGTCAGGGTTAGGGTCAGAGGGTGTCCTCGTAAAAAAAGAAGAAGACTTCTGCATTTTGAAACATTTAGAAGGGCTACGGGGGGGGGACACATTTTTGAGGTATGGTATTAGTAGACAAATATGTCCAACCTGAAACATTATTTATCATAACTACACATTAGACAAATCATAGCGTGTGGATATCTGGTAAATATCTGATGGGGCTCCAGCCCCCCCACCCCCACCCCCCCCCACCAGTTTGAATGGGCATGACGCCCTGTCTGTTCTTACGAAGCCACTAAACCTTCAACAGTAAGAATAAATATATTACGTTAGTTTGTGTTCCGTCCATCCTCTCTGCTTGTTGGTGGTCGTTTTGATCAATCACATGAATCTGTGAATGTAAACACGTACAGGAATGAGTTAATGAGAGAGAACTACAATAATGGAAGAGGCCTTTAAACTCAGACTCATGCATCACCTCTTTGACTACACCCCCCCACCCTCCATGTCACTGCCTAACTCTGCCTTTCAGACACTCTCAACTGCCTTGCTTCTACCCTCAGTTCTGATTGTCTGATACTATAGGCAGATAATCATGTGAGAAGTTGAACACTGTCACATTTAAGGTCAGAGCCGTCACACTGAATGACATAAGAAGAAATGTTCCTGCTCAACAGCACATTTAAAAATCCTCTCTAATGAAACACAAAGCCATTTGACGAAGGCTGCAGAACAGACGCAGCCCACAGGAAGAATTTAACAGCCATTCAGTCTGTAAAGCTTTTAACTCTCCGCTATGTCAGATACTCAGAGACGCTCACATGCACTGATAGGATGGAAAACTCTTATCCTTCAGAGAGGTTGGTTTCCTGTCCGAGAAGCAGCACTGATGCTACAGGAAGGATAACAAGCTATCTGAATAAGTCACCATCAGGATGCATTAACTGTTGACTGCAGATGATTCCCTTCTTTACATGTTGAAGGTCGACACTTCAAACCTCGGACGACTCACAGCTTCGTCTAAATCAGCTGATTTATGGCTGAATCAAAGCAGAAACCTCCAGAGTGGAAAAGCAAAGCCAAACAAGAAGTGCAACGACCTGCAGTTCCTCCAGTGTCCACTTGAGGCTGGATCTAAAAGCCTGAAGTCACACACACACACTCATCACACACACACTTATCACACACACTCATCACACACACTCATCACACACACACTTATCACACACACTCATCACACACACACTTATCACACACACTCATCACACACACACTCATCACACACACTCATCACACACACTCATCACACACACACACTCATCACACACACACACACACACACACACTCATCACACACACTCATCACACACACACACACACACACACACACACACACACTCATCACACACACTCATCACACACACACACACACTCATCACACACACACACTCATCACACACACACACTCATCACACACACTCATCACACACACACTCATCACACACACACACACACACACACACACTCATCACACACACTCATCACACACACACACTCATCACACACACACACACACACACACTCATCACACACACTCATCACACACACACACTTATCACACACACACACTCATCACACACTCATCACACACACACACACACACACACACACACATTCATCACACACACTCATCACACACACTCATCACACACACTCATCACACACACACTCATCACACACACTCATCACACACACACATCACACACACACACACACACACACTCATCACACACACTCATCACACACACACACACACACACTCATCACACACACTCATCACACACACTCATCACACACACACACTCATCACACACACTCATCACACACACTCATCACACACACACTCATCACACACACTCATCACACACACACTCATCACACACACACACTCATCACACACACTCATCACACACACTCATCACACACACTCATCACACACACTCATCACACACACACTCATCACACACACTCATCACACACACACTCATCACACACACACACTCATCACACACACTCATCACACACACTCATCACACACACACACTCATCACACACACTCATCACACACACTCATCACACACACTCATCACACACACACTCATCACACACACTCATCACACACACTCATCACACACACACTCATCACACACACTCATCACACACACACACTCATCACACACACTCATCACACACACTCATCACACACACACACACACACACACACTCATCACACACACTCATCACACACACACTCATCACACACACACACACTCATCACACACACTCATCACACACACACACACACACACACACACACACTCATCACACACACTCATCACACACACACTCATCACACACACACACTCATCACACACACACTCATCACACACACACTCATCACACACACACTCATCACACACACACATCACTCACACACACACACACACACACACACACACACTCATCACACACACTCATCACACACACACACTCATCACACACACACACTCATCACACACTCATCACACACACACACACATTCATCACACACACTCATCACACACACTCATCACACACACTCATCACACACACACACTCATCACACACACTCATCACACACACACACTCATCACACACTCATCACACACACACACACATTCATCACACACACTCATCACACACACTCATCACACACACACACTCATCACACACACACACTCATCACACACACATTCATCACACACACTCAGGTGTTCATGTGGCGGTGAAGAAGGGCGGCGTTAAACGTAAACCATTATCACGTAAAAACTGTGAACATGAGTCAGCATGCAGCAGAAACAGGAAGTGAAAGCAGCAGAAACAGGAAGTGAAAGCATCGCTCTGTTCTTTTAAAATGATGAATATTGAAATGCCATTAAAGGCAGATTCAGAAGGATAACATTCATTTTCCTCCGTGAGTTCCTCTGATGAAGAGCTCGGGAGAATCGAGCTCATTAATAATGAACGCAGTGGTTACATGTCATATCATATAATGCACATCCTGGCCTTTGTTAAGCCGGGAGGCTACTCGGCCATCAGTGGGTGTAATCACAGCAGTCCCAGGTATCACTGTGACAGCAGGTGTGTTTACATATAAAATTATATATATAAACAGAGGGAGCGAGTAGGTGAGCCAATAGGGACAGTTCTCCTCTCTGAACACAGAAATCAATACTCCAGCTGCTACTTCCATCACATGGAGAGCAGGAAGCGGAGAGACCCTGCAGAGACGATGTTATACTGATCATCACTAAAACACGTTTACATTGATACAGGTATGAAGGATGCAATCCTCGTGGAAACATCAAGAGTAGTGTGTAAAAGTGAACAGCTGTTGTGTATAAAGATGTGCACATGTGGACTGAGAGAAAATCCCAAACTATCCTCCTCCCTGCACAGGAGCGCATTTAAACACGCACACAGGAGCACGTGCATGTTTGCATGGAGCTCTTTCTGTGATTGGCAGCTGATCTCTGACCGGATATTCGTGCTCCCCAATGACTTTAAGATTGTTAAACTGAAGCAAAGGCTTGTTTTAACAACACGCTGATTGTAAATGTGCAGTTCGGTGCCTCTAAATGAGGGACAAACAGATCAGATCAGCTGCTTATTCCCACATCTAATGACGTCAGTAAAGGGATGACTTACCCAAAGTTACGAGATGAGACAGAAAGAGTCCCCACAGATCCATCTCTACGGCAGCACCGTGTTTCAGAGAAGCGTTCAGCTGCAGAGTATCACACGTACAGAGGGTGATATCCCGACATGCTCGTGGGTTGGGTTAGCAAAATAAAATCCTTCAATCGTCTCTTTTTCTTGTCTTTTATTTTCAGTAGATTCTCATCCGTTTCTTCAGAGGCTGCGTGTCCGAGCGCAGAGCGCGAGCCATGCGTAATAACGCGAGTGAAAGTTTTCCTGGACGCCGATCGTCTGAACCCGGACCGGGGGGGGGGGCATGGAGAGAGAGAGAGAGAGAGAGAGAGAGACAGAGAGAGAGAGAGAGAGAGACAGAGAGAGAGAGAGAGAGAGAGACTTTGAGTCCCACTAGGGGAGAGATGCTGAGTGCTGCCGGGAAGGAGCACTGCCAACCCGGAGAAGGAGAGAGAGAGAGAGAGAGAGAGAATGAAGGGGGGGCGGGCAGAGAGAGAGAGGAAATGAAGGGGGGGGGGGGGGGTAGAGAGAGAGAGAGAGAGAGAATGAGAGAGAGAATGAGAGAGAGGGGAGAGAGGCAGAGAGAGAGAGGAGAATGAAGGGGGGGGGGAGAGATGGAGAGAGAGACAGAGAGAGAGAGAGAGAGAGAGAATGAAGGGGGGGCAGAGAGAGATGGAGAGAGAGACAGAGAGAGAGAGAGAGAGAGAGAGAATGAGAGAGAGAGAGAGAGAGAGACAGAGAGAGGGAGAGAGAGCAGAGAGAGATGGAGAGAGAGACAGAGAGAGAGAGAGAGAGAGGAGGGGGGGGCAGAGAGAGGGAGAGAGAGAGAGAGATGAAGAGAGAGAGAGAGAGACAGAGACAGAGAGAGAGAGAGACAGAGAGAGAGAGAGAGAGAATGAAGGGGGCAGAGAGAGAGAGAGAGAGGATGGGCTGTGTGTGTGGGCACACTGTTGCGGTTATATCGTAAGAAGAAGAGACATGAGGTTAATTCTGCTAAAACAAATGTGCTTTAAAAAGCTGTCTGCAGGGACTTGCAGTGACGCTTTCATGTTTCAATTGGAACGAGGTTTTAACTAGAGGAAATGCATTTCAGACGCTTGTATCTGTGATCACCTATGGCCATGAGCTATGGATAGTGACTTACATACTCATGCAGCAAAAATCATACAAGGTTGTAAACTAAAGTTTAACCCCCGGGCTGAAAATGGGTCCTACCCCGGCTCTGCATGTCCTCATGTCAGGTTTCTTTCTTCTCCTTTTGGGTTGTATTTATTTATTCTTTATGCGTAACTATCTTTCATTAGATCCTAAATCTAAGATGTGCAGCGTGTGTCTGAAGCCCATGTGATCATTCAGATCTTATATCCTGTCTGAACGTGGCTGCTCTGAGCGGTAAAGTTCTCTCAGTTCTCACAGAAAGTTTAACAAAAGATTCACATCGACGGGAGAAATGGAGGATCTCTCCGATGAGGCAGATTTAGGCCAGACTCAGTCACAAACCTTTTTCATTTGTAGTTTCCTGCACACAGTTTGAAAGCTCACAGTCCAGATTCATGTCGACAGCACACCTCTAATTGGTTCTCCATTAAAATACCGACAGACAGTCCGGTCCAGTCGACCCCCCCCCGTCAACCCGTGGTAACCTCAATAGGCCATATTTACCCTGCCTAGCTGCTTCAGGAGACACAAAGGACCTTTTTTAGTTCCATATAAAAGCAGAAACCAGTCGCCCCCCAGAGACAGTTGGATCCAGTTTCTGTTTGGAGGGTTAGCCCTCTGTTTCTCTGAGCTCATCTCTGTTTTTTGATTTTGATTGTTCACCGTTAAGAATTCTACTTTCACACCATCCGTTCACTTTATGGTACACAAGCTCCTTTTTCAGGTAACATCACAGGCACTGTGTGCATTCGGAGTTTGTTGACTCCCCCTTTTAGTGCGTCTCCAAACAAACAGAGTTTCCAGATGATCCCTGCAAACAAAGCTGGTGAGGAGCAGATAACGAGGGGTCACCATGTTGAATCTGCAACTCTCAGTGTGTGTGAGCGTCTGTACGGCTACTCAGGGGTCCAAAAGGATGATCCAGCTGTGCAGCAAAGACAGAAGGAAGACCTCTGAAGAGCCGGTTGGTTTTATCTGGACTGCCATTCATTTCATTGCTGCGCTGCTTCACTGGACTTCCATGAGCTGGCAGCATTCATTCATCCATTCAAAGCTTTCAGAGCCTCAGTTTGTCTTCTTGTTTTTAGGCCTTGGGTTGTACAGACTGTAACTGTAAAATGTCTTTCCACCTCGACGGTTGCAATTTGAACTCCTTAACAAGCTTGCAATGAGAATATTTGGAACAATGCATTAGCATCTCTGCTGGGAGTTAGCAGCAGAGATGGTAAATGTGGGGAGAGGGGCTCCAGAAAACGCTTCATGAATCTTTAAAGAGCAGCCGGTGTCATGGGGATGTTTGCTAAAGTACATATTTGCAATGTGCATCCACGTTTGTAATTTAAATCAACATTACAGAGACAGAGACAATGAAAAAAGACCTGTCGACAGTTCAGGGAAAATTAGGAAATATTAAATGTAAGTTTTCTTCTAAACTACGAAAGTGTTTGAGTCTGCATCAGAGACGTGTCGGGGCTCAGGGGGTTCATCTTTAGGATATGAATCAACTCACCTGTGTGATACCTGTCATCGATCAGTCTCTGAACCTCTGCTTCATCATAAAACATCCTCACTTTGTCCTCGGTCAGTACGACCTCGTACTTCTCTGAGCATCTCTCCATATGAAGACCAGCTGCTGAAACACTGAAGATACACACAGCTACCTGCTGGAGGAAAAGCGACAGTGATTCCCTATCTTTGTGGGCCAGAGCGGCATGGACACGACATTAAACAGGGAGTAGTTATTGTACCCGTAATCACTGTGATGTCAGAGCGCCAGAACAGCGTGATGAAGAGGAGCTCTGTAAATATTTGTTGGAGCCATTGAAAAGCTCCTCTCTCTGCCAAATCTAGACTTCTGCACCATGGCCTGGTTTCTTTTACTTCAAAGCAAAGTGTCCCTTCTTTATCTGTGTTGGGACTTTGGTTTAGTTCTGGGAGGTTTTAAAGATCTCACCCCTCAGACCCAACCCTGACCCACACAGAACCCTTAAAACCTTGGAACCAAACCCCACAAGAACCTATAGGAACCTAACTGCACTGTCTCACTCTTAGTTTCAGTTCAGGTCGTGAAGTCAGTCAATGAACTGTTTCCTTTTTTTGTTGATATTTGTATTCTTTGCTGGATCAATAAATCTATCAGCTGATTCGATTAACCTATCACAGGTATTTGTGTGGTAGTATCTGTTTTCGAGTTTACACCAATATTGCATATTTGTCACAGAGCCTTTAATGTAGGAAACCATGTGGTGATGCAGAACAGAACAAGCAAAGCTGTTCCCATTACTGACTGTATAAAAAAACATGGACGCAGTGTAAGTGATGTCTAACCACGGATTTCTGAAAATAGTTGTCTCCATGTTGGAAATGCTGCCTCGATCTAACTTACAGTCAGTCTTTAACTTCCTGACAAGCAGCTACAATGCACCCGGCTGCCAGTCAAATCAGACACGCCCCTAATTATGCAGAGTATAAGAGGCTGAGCAGAAGAAGGGCCGCTTTAAATAAAGTTTTGAAGTGGTCTTCTTTGTGCGTTTGCATCTTCATATTGCTGCACAATTCTTGCAAAATATGACCCACTGCTGGAAACTAAGTGTCTACTCAGCACATTCTCAGACTGTCAGCAATAATATCTACAAGAAGAACATTTTTCTTGAGAAATCAGCATCATCTTAAAAACCCTGCATTGGTCAGCCTCAGTATCCATGCTTCCAGAATAAGGAGTGTGTCACAATTATATTTGTGTCACATGCAGTTAGGGAAAACCACATGGATGGCCATGTGATGACATGCTACTGCGTTTTTCAGCGAGCCCGATATTTTGGTGTCTTTTCTTTCCCGAAGGTCTGTCCCATGGACTGAGACGCCAGAGAGCACAGACTGATGACATTGTTGGAGTGTTTGTGCTGTGGACTGTGATGGATCTATAAGCATCAGGGTTAAAGTTCAAGGTGCAATGCGGTGATGAAGTGCATGCTGTATGTGTGCTTAGAAAGAGCAGCTGCAGCAGTGTCTGAAGTCAATTTTACAAGAATGTGAGTTGGAATGCAGAGCCGGTGTAAAAGGAAAGTCACAGGTGGTACTTATAATGTTAACTATGGCTCGGTTCCAATTAAAAGCCTTAGTGAGACATGACTATTAACTAGCTTGCACAACTAGAAGTTAGCACTCCTACAGCTTCTTACTGTGGGGTTATAGATAAACTCAGGAAAGATCTGGTCACACCAGAACTTTATCAGAATCAGAATCAGAATTGTGTTTATTGCCAAGTACATCTACACATACAAGGAATTTGTCTTGGTGTATTGGTGCAAAGTGGGACATGAAGATAAATTAATTTCACTGTAATAAACCGCCTGAAATTACCACAATATCCAACTGCTACTGTTTTAAGATAACAAGTAATTATGAGCTCAAGGATGGGCTTCCTGTGACATAGATGTTGGTTAGTGAAGTTGCCTTGCAGCAGTAGGTCCCTGCATGTGGTTCTGCATGCTCGGGTGACCCCGCCTCTTGTCCAATGACATTGGATTGGCTTCAGCCACCATGCAACTCTAAATGGGACAAGTGGTTTAGATAATGGATGGATGGATCACCTAACAATTTTTTAAGGTAATTACAATTTTTAGAGAAGGTCATCCGAGAACATTCTGGGAACTTTAAGAAAAGTATTTGCTAGCTGGGTTCTCCCTCCCTTAAAACCAGGGACCAGGGTCAGCCCAGCGAGTCCTCTACAGCTGTGTATGCATGTATGTAATTATCTGAGTTAATATTTTTAAAATGATTAACATCCAACAATTTGAAATAGTCCGTCAGTATTAACTCATCCATTCATACACATTCACACACTGATGGTAGAGGCTGCTGAGTAAAGAGTCCATCAGTATTAACTCATCCATTCATACACATTCACTCACTGATGGTAGAGGCTGCTGAGTAAAGAGTCCATCAGTATTAACTCATCCATTCATACACATTCACTCACTGATGGTAGAGGCTGCTGAGTAAAGAGTCCATCAGTATTAACTCATCCATTCATACACATTCACACACTGATGGTAGAGGCTGCTGAGTAAAGAGTCCATCAGTATTAACTCATCCATTCATACACATTCACTCACTGATGGTAGAGGCTGCTGAGTAAAGAGTCCATCAGTATTAACTCATCCATTCATACACATTCACACACTGATGGTAGAGGCTGCTGAGTAAAGAGACCATCAGTATTAACTCATCCATTCATACACATTCACTCACTGATGGTAGAGGCTGCTGAGTAAAGAGGCCATCAGTATTAACTCATCCATTCATACACATTCACTCACTGATGGTAGAGGCTGCTGAGTAAAGAGGCCATCAGTATTAACTCATCCATTCATACACATTCACTCACTGATGGTAGAGGCTGCTGAGTAAAGAGTCCATCAGTATTAACTCATCCATTCATACACATTCACACACTGATGGTAGAGGCTGCTGAGTAAAGAGTCCATCAGTATTAACTCATCCATTCATACACATTCACACACTGATGGTAGAGGCTGCTGAGTAAAGAGACCATCAGTATTAACTCATCCATTCATACACATTCACTCACTGATGGTAGAGGCTGCTGAGTAAAGAGACCATCAGTATTAACTCATCCATTTATATCAATCATTGGTTTATAGCCTCCTACACTAATCTATAAAGTTGAAGTCACTGACATCTTCCTAAGGACACTTTTTAAAATCTGCTTCCTTTGGTTGTGACCACGTCACGGTGAACAAGTTTTACACACTCGAACATTTCTGTCACTGGATAATCCATCATGGGCAGCAGAAGGCCTTCCCCTCATTTTACAGTTGTTACTTCACTGCCCAAGTTGAGAGATGTTGAATCATGATGAGCATCATGTTACGCTCTCTTAGCTGTCAATCATCTGACATTAACAGCACAAGTGAATGGAGAGTGTGCAGGAGGAATGAATCCCTGAAAAGCTTCCACATTGTTAGCCGGGAAAACATATGGAAAGATTTCTCCTTTAAGGAAACATATCGTGTTACAGTGAGCATTAACATGTGTGGTGACATGTGCTTCAGGACCTCAGTCTGCACCTCCACAGATCCACAGAGTCCACTCAGAGGCCGGCTTTACATGCTGCTCCCTGGATGATGACGTCATGTGTGTACTTGAATGTGAACAGAGTGCTGGTTGTTCTGTGTGTGAGCCCCCGGTACACTTCCTCTTTTATTCCCCTCTCTCTCAACTCAGGGGGTCACACATTAAACAACCTACCTCTTCTTCTTCTTCTTTTAGTCACAGCACAAGTGTCTCTGTCTCCATGTTTAATATTTCAAGATTCAGTAAAGCTTTAATCGCTGCAGGCACACCTGATGTTGGCAGAGTAGTCTTTATTTCTAATGTCAGGATGGGCCAATGAGCCAATGGTGCCGGACTGCATGGTGGGCTATTTGCACAGACGGTGACTTGGTTAACTCTCACTGCGACAGATGGTGAGAACACATGAGGACACATGAGGACACATGAGGACAAATGAGGACACATGAGAACACATGAGAACACATGAGGACACATGAGAACACATGAGAACACATGAGGACACATGAGAACACATGAGGACACATGAGAACCCATGAGGACACATGAGAACACATGAGGACATATGAGAACACATGAGGACACATTAGGACACATCAACATGAGGAATAAAGGTTCTCCTGAGGGAATCGGTTTGTACGAGTTGTGCTTTGGTGAAAAACCTTAGCACCACATGCTGAAACACTGTCACTAAAGGTTTAGGTTGTTCTTTTTCTTGCCCGTCTTTCCCTTTTTTCAAAGTAGGACACATAAATCTGCTCCTGAAAGCTTCAGCACATTGTCTTATCCTTTCTGAAGCACCTCAGGGTTCAGCCATTATCTCTCATGTAATTACTAATCAGCAGACGTTCAGAACAAAAGAAGGATCAGGTTCCACTCACTGAGACAGACATGACATACATGGCATTTTTCTTTCTTCTCTTTTCCAGCAGGTTTCTCTCTGTTGTGTTTAAAGGGTGATAAGGTTATCGGTAAAAATCACTGATTTCCTGACACTCCTGGTGGTCAAAAATAATCAGATGGCACCTGGATCAACAGGCCTTGTGTTTTAAGACCCATAACTCATCTCCTGGGACTGGAGAAAAGACGTGCGTGTGTGTTTGTCTGACAAATTATGCTGCTCACCACACACGTCTTTTAGCTTTGGCAGCAGCAGATGTTGGTGTGCAGAGATGCTGCTGCTGGAAACTGTTTTCTACTTTAACTGAATGTTTAAATCCTGATTATTTGTTTCACTGCAGGAGAGCTCACCAGAAAAATACTGTGGTATTTGATGAAGCTGTTTTAGAGCAGGAAGCTGTTTAATCGATGAAGATGATCTTCCTTTACAACATTCAGCAGCTGCAGATCGAACCTGCTGCTGTTTGTGTCAAAGTGTCCTTTTTTAACCAGTGTAGTGAATATGGCCAACAGACCAACACACCATATTCACAGTCGCCATAATACTTTCAAGTGCTGGCGGTTTCCATAGGATCTGTTTGCCCAGTGTTACGGCTCCGCCCTGATTCTACTCAGCCCAATGCCACGGCCCACTGGGTCTGTTTTCTGGAGCGTTCGCACAGCCATGAGCAGCTGTACACAAGGATTCACAAGATCACAAGAGAACTACAAGATCTCGCAGGAATAAAGACAAAAACGTGAAAAACAACATGTTGCTTTCAAGCAGCAACCTCTGGCGTTAAAAATTAAGCTGATGCTGAAGTGTAAAATCCTGCAGTTCCTCGAGTGTCCACTAGAGGCTGGCTGCAGAAGCACAGGAAGTCACATACACACCCATTCTAAAAAGCCTGTTTTTACAGCAGACATTAACATGTTTACAGCCTGGTTCAAAAAACCAAACAGGTCTGATTAGCTCATGTCTCGATCAGCACACACTGTACGGGGGGTGAATGTTTTGATGACTCATCAGTTTTGATTTGATGAAGGATAAGAGTTATTCACAATAAGGCGTGTAGCTGACCTGATTGACAGGTGGGCGCGGTGTAACGGTTTGTCAGGAGGCTTAAAACCCGCCTCAGCTCCAGCTCTCAGCCTGTCGTTAGGTTGACTGAAAGTTAGGCTGAGACAGCATTTCCAGCATGGAGACCGCCATCGATGGGACTCCAGCGCCCCCTGCAGGACCAGACGGGTGACATCACTCAGGCTTCAGTTCAGTTCATTTCAGTTCAGTTCAGACCTTTATTGTCCCTGGAAGGAAAATTTGAGTTACAGCAGTGGACACAAAAAACACAACAGATAAACAGACAGGCTTCAAACATTTATATTTAAAATCAGTTGTTACTTTGACTTTCTGAGGATGATTTGTTGTTCACTCTGTGCCTGTTTTGATGTAATATTGATAAAGTAATGTAATCTGTATATTGTGTTTTATTTTGAAATTGACCTTGACTGTGATTTGCAGCAGGTTCGGTCCAAAATAGACTTTCGGAATAGCAAGCTGTTGCTGCTAACGTTTTTTATGCAGGTTCACCCAGGAACATGAATAACAAAACATTAGGTTCCGGTTTCTTAATCTGTATAACAATGCAAAAGGTGTCGGACTGGATTATTGTGTTGGAAGTATTTTCCTTTATTAGATAGGAAAGCAGAAGATCGAGAGAGAGAGAGAGAGAGAGAGAGAGAGAGAGAGAGAGAGAGAGAGAGAGAGAATGGGGGATGACATGAACCAAGCAGTCTTCGGACCAGGACTCGACCTGCGACCTGTGAGGACTGAACCCTCGGTTCATGGGGCGCCTCCTCTGCTGACTGATTTAAACCAGCGACCTTCTACAAAGAGTCAAACACTCTTCTCTTATGATCGTGATAATGTAAAGTAGGAGGTATTTCAGAACTTTGTTCACACAGCTTTGACGTTACAAATTCATTTATCTGCACTGGCTTGTATTTCACTGGCCAATGAAATGTCTTCATGGAGGATGACAACATTGAATTAAGGTGAAAGTGAACTTTCTTGTTGGACTGTTGCGTGTCTGCAGGACCTCTGGGTTGGCAGCAGGACCTCCCTGTTTTATTTTATGATCAAATCTACTTCCTGTAGAGGTTTTATTTTGTAATAAATCTACTTCCTGTAAAGGTTTTATTTTGTAATAAAATCCACTTCAAATAAAACCTCTCCAGGAAGTAGTTTTTATTTTGTAATAAAATCCACTTCAAATAAAACCTCTCCAGGAAGTAGTTATTATTTTGTAATAAAATCTGCTTCCTGTAGAGATTTGACCCGTCGGCTCTTCATTGACATTCTCCGTGTGTCCCTCGGGATAAAACGACTATTAGCCAGATTAGAAGGCAGAATGTGGTGAGGTCAAAGGTCAGATGAGGAGCGGCTGCAGGTCATTAAGCAAACAACTGAGCAGCACAGATGTTATCTAGAGAAGCCGGTTCTCTCAGTAACGCTGCTTTGATTACTGTCCTCTTGTTTCCTGTCATGAAGAAGAATGCAGAGTGTTATCCACACACAGTTTAAGCTTTTTACTTTATTTTATAAAGTATTCAAACTCCAACTCTTTGACGTCGTCATCGCTTTCATTTCTGCTCAATCGAGCCGAAGTAGTCGTTTACCTCGTTCTTTGTTTACGTCAGTGCGTCTGTCTGAGCGGGAGTATTACTGATGACATCACTGCCTGAAACGCTTTATTTCAGCTGATGTCTCTTTAAGGCCCCCCTCCCAACATGCCCACTCTCTTCCGATTGGCCAGCTCGGTAGTGCCCGGTCGACGAGGAGGACGGCGGATGTGGAATCAGAGCTTGAATCGGAGCGCGAAGTTGAAAATGGAGACACTAGAGGATATACAAACAAAAATAAAAGGAAGAAAAACGATAATTCGAGTGATGGAAGTCAAGAAACAACAAAGGAAACAAAGTTTGCTGTTGGAATAATTGCAGAAACCGAAACGGACGGGATTTTCAAGTTTGTGGAAGAAAGAATCAGAAAATTGAAGTCTGTTCGGATCACTAGAGGAGGAATGGTTGTCATTGAATGTACGTCCAAACGGCAACGAGATAGAGCTTTAAAAATAAACATATTTCAAGATGGCTACAGTGGTGTGAGGTGTTTCCCACTTGGAACTGAGATGAGGAAGAAAGGAGTTGTTACTGGAGTGCCACTGTACATGGACCAAGAGTCATTTTTGGAAGTGGAACAAATGTGTGAGTCAAGAAGATTGACACGGTTTCGAGAAGGAGAAAGGGAGGAAACAACATCAGTATGTTTGTCTTTTGAGGGAGAATTGCCCGATAGAGTATATCTAGAGTATGTGTGTTACCGAGTTCGACTGTTCGAGAAATCTCCCCTAAGATGCTTTTGTTGTCAAGAGTATGGACATGTTGCTGCTGAGTTTCGAGGAAACAAAAGATGTGGGAAATGTGGGAAAAACGAATGTCACAAGGACTGTAACCGGGAGAATGAACCAGTTAAGTGTACACTGTGCAGGAAATCACTTTACGGGATCTGCAAAGTGTCCTAAAAGAATGAATGAGGTGAAAGTGTGTAAAATCAGAGCGGTGAAGGGGCTGTCATATGCAGCAGCTGTGAAAAGTGTCAAAGAAGCGAAGAAGTTGTCATTGTGCAGAAGGACGAGCAGAGAAAGAGTGGAACAAATGAAAATGTCTGTATGGACAAAAAATGATTTCTTGCATTTATATCTATGGTAATAAACTGCGCATCGGAAATACACAGCAAGTCAGAAAAAATCAAGATGATACTGGATGCTGCAAAGCGATTTTTGGATATTGTGGACATAACTGGAGAGGAAACTCTGTGTATGTGTGAATGTTAATGTTTTGTAATGTTCTTTATGTAATGTCTCAGTTTTGTCTTTTCATTTGTGTATTGGACCCCCTTGAAAACGAGATGGTGCATCTCAAGGGGTTATCCTTCCAATAATAAAATTTCATATTATTATTACATCACACTGAGGGAAGGACTGGCACAAACCCAGACTATTGTGTCTGGGTAATAGAGCGGACAATTATAAGGACATCGATCACTTTGAGTGGAAACTGGTAATATGCGCACTGGTGGAAAAGTGAACTAATAAAATACAGTAGGTGGCGGTAATGCAACAATTACGGGTGCCAACCGCCATAAAACTCCAAAGAAGAAGAAGAAGAAGAAGAAGATTGGCCAGCTCTCTGGAAGCCTTCCTGATGGGGGCAGAACACTGCAGGGCTGCCAGGGGACGGCTGCTCTCCAGTGCTGGGAGAAGAGAGTCTATGTAAGAGGTTTCAGCGGCTTACGTAGAGGCTTGAAGCCGTCTGGGGAAATTCTCAGTTTCGTATCGAGGAACTATGGCGTAATTTACAGAACGAGCTGTTTAGCGCTTTGCAGACTCATCCTGGCATTACTCCCAACATATGTTTACTTCATGATCTGGAACTTTGCCCACGTTTAGTTTGAGCATCCAGCATTGGAGCACTATGAGAGATTAAAATCAGCGGAACAGGTGAGCTCTAACATGAGACTGTTTTCCACGAAAGAGGAGAAGCTGTGAACAGACGTGCTGAATATTTGATGGTCTCCATATGTGTTGATTAGTCTTCCATACTTTAACCCATATGTACATTTGAGGTGTGTGTGAGGGCGTCAGACTGATTCACTGTTTTAGACCTAAGGCAAAGATACGTGCTGACCCTTCACTTCATGCAGTGTGTTCAGCTCTGTTAGCTTCTCTGTTAGCCTCATGTTAGCATTGTTCTTCATGTTAAACTCTGAGGGTTGAGCAGTGTGTGTTCAGCTCTGTTAGCTTCTCTGTTAGCCTCATGTTAGCATTGTTCTTCATGTTAAACTCTGAGGGTTGAGCAGTGTGTGTTCAGCTCTGTTAGCTTCTCTGTTAGCCTCATGTTAGCATTGTTCTTCATGTTAAACTCTGAGGGTTGAGCAGTGTGTGTTCAGCTCTGTTAGCTTCTCTGTTAGCCTCATGTTAGCATTGTTCTTCATGTTAAACTCTGAGTGTTGAGCAGTGTGTTCAGCTCTGTTAGCTTCTCTGTTAGCCTCATGTTAGCATTGTTCTTCATGTTAAACTCTGAGTGTTGAGCAGTGTGTGTTCAGCTCTGTTAGCTTCTCTGTTAGCCTCAGGTTAGCATTGTTCTGTTTTTATATATGACGGTGACGGCAGAGAAAAACCAAACATTTACTGATTATCATGTTAAGAACATTTTTCATTGAAGTGATGATTTTGGCTGAACCAATCAGAACATTATGTGTTTGTTTGGGTTAGGGGAACATGAATGAATTATTAAATCGTAGAGTTAAGAAGAACACAAACATATGAGTGTTTTAAAGGGTATGTACAATCCTGTATTTATTTTAAAGAGACAGTTAAAGTTCCTTATCTCTGTGTCACACCTGATCCACTCAATCAGGTCAGTACACTAATCAACTTTCAAACAAGATGCTACGACTAAGGCGTTTACAATGACCACAGCCATTTCAGTGGAAAACTGTTACCCCGTTGTTGTGTCTTGGCGCTTTACATTTGTTTACACGATGACGGCGTCTTGGGTTCCTTAAAACAGAACTTTTTGAAAACGGGTTTCCGAGTGCAAACAGCTCCATCTTTGTCGTCGTGTAAACAGGAAATAACCAGCTCCTGTTCTCCGTCACAGGTGAATGCTGCACGTTGAGATGCTGCCTGTCGAATGATGAAAGACCTGGATACATTGATCCCCTCTGCTCATCAGCGTGTTTATAACCACAGTACATCTATCATTGGGAATGTGAGACGTGTGTTTATGCAGCTAAGAAGCCGAGTCGGAGTCTGACCAACATCAGCACAGAGACTAAATCTGACAGACATGAGGAACCCTAACCCATCTGAAGAAAACGCTAACCCTACTTTACAGTTATTAAAGTAACCAGTCATGCTATTCAATTATCTATATTCAGCCCCACCCAGCAAACTCTGACCCCTTGACCCCCCACCCAGGACCTCTGAGTTGTCAAGACGACCAGGTGAAACCGACCTGAGGAAGAGAATATGTTTACCAACGAGCTAATTTATCCGAGTATAATTTACATGACGTTTTTTATCACAGCAATATTCTATATTAAATATATTTTAAACATTCTTCTCGTGTCGAAATGATTCTTTATAAATGGAATCTTTATCTTTTAAGTGTCATGATTTAATTTGGTACAGTTCCTGGACCTGTTTCGTTCTCTGCAGCTCTTCAGGGATTCTCTCCTCTGATGAATGTGAGTAAAGATGAGTCGGAGAAATCAGTGCAGAAATCGACAGTTTGATCTGAGCTCCATCACGTATATGCAGAGCTGCAGAGAGGCGTAACACATCTGTGTAGGTCGTTTACTCAGGGTCACAGTCTCAGTGTTTCCACCTTCACGATGAGGCGGAGTAATCTGGAGCGCAGGTGTAAAAGCACTTTGTGCAGAGATATTCAGGTCCTCGGGAATCGAGCCCTCGTGTCCTCAGGGGAGCTAGGGGTGAACGGGAAGATTCAGGAACCGCTCGGATTACGTCCCACGGGGTCTCGTGCGGAGGAAGACACAGATGCTGCATTGATCCTGCTGATAAACACTGAATGGCTGAACACGGAAACGCCACAACAGCATTAGATGAACTTCTTCAGCTGTGCAGGTCACACCGGGCGATAAGGCTGCTGAACAGATGAGAAATGTTTCTGATCGCGATTTGTCGTTTGAAATGTTTTAATTATTTCTGAATTCAAATCACTAAATTAATTTTTTCAGCAAACTTTAACGACTTTCTCGACAACTGACTCGATAAGTAATTAATTATGAGTTCAACGATTGGTTGGCTTAATGTTTATTTCATCTCTAATTATTTTAAGGCTTCATTTATAATCTTCATTTTTAACCCAGTACTTTGGTGAATAGTTTTCTATACTTGCAGCTGACAGGAGCAGGTCTCCACAGGACACAATGGGGGTCCTCCACAGTGGTCGAGGACCGGAACAAGACCGACTGACCACACGGGAGAAGATCCTCTATGGACAAGACAGGATGCTCCACCGCAGAGCGAACACAGCGTTCGCAGGCCGGCTGCTCTTTGATTTGCACAGTTTGAAATGATTGTTGTTTGTCTGAACAGGAGCAGCGGCCCCCCATCAGGTAGGGCCTGTGGGGAGAGGTCCGAGGGGCCCTCATGAATGAAGCGAACAGTCACAGAGTCTCTGGGGAGGTCTGATGATTGCCTGCAGCACCACTAATTGATTTAGTGCAAGGTCGTAGTCTGAGTGACAGAGGGTAAGAGGAGGAATTTCCTGTTCCTGCATCTATAATTCAGTGACTTCCTGTGAGAGAGAGAGAGAGAGAGAGAGAGAGAGAGAGAGAGAGAGAGAGAGAGAGTTTGTGTATAGAAAAATAGAGCTACACTTTTAACAGTTCATGTTCCTCTCATACATTTACCTCGTCCAGAACGCTGCAGCTGCTCCAGTCCTCACCAAGACCAGGGACGTGGATGACTTCAGTCCAGTCCTTCCTCTCAGTTTGTCAGACAATTGATTTTAAAATACTGCTGCTGGTTTATAAAGCGCTGAATGGTTTAGGGCCAAAAGACATGAGTGACCTTCTGATTAACTATGAACCATTCAGACCGGGTCGTGGAACAGGTCTGCTTTCTGTCCCCAGAGTCAGAACCAAACTCAGGGAAGTGGCGTTCAGGTTGAAGACTCACCTGTAGCCTTATAATGAAGTTATGTTCAAACCCTCTTTGGGCAGAACTGTCACAGTCTTTCCTCGATTACGTCCGTCTGCATGGACCAGTGTTTGGGTTATTTTCAGAGTTTGAAGTGTGCAGTGCTTTGTTTTCTCTCCCCACCTTCCACTCTGCTCTCCTGCAATCAACACACCTGCCCACCATCAAGCCATCACCTCCTCCTACAAGAACCCTGCTCCAACACTTGGTCTCTGCAGGATCTGTGTACCGTTCATGGTCTGAGTCACAAGTCCAGCTCCAGCTCAGCCTGTTATTCGTGTTCCTCCAAAGCCCGCCAGGTCTCCAAACAGTTGTGTTCTCTGTTTGCTCCCTCCAACATGGAAAGCTTCTTTGGGTCCCTTGTAAGGCGATATATACATTTAATCTATTATTATTATAAATATTAGTGAGACGGACATGAACTGCACAAGCACTATGCAGCGCCCCCCCCCCCCCAAGTGAGGTAATGGCGGACAGCAAATCTCGGGAGCGATCTGACGTGATGTCATGTGGTCACGTGACATGAGGAGGTTTGGATAAATTCTATCCGAATGTAATCAAATCTTTTACTTTGGTGTTTTGGGAGCGTCATTAAAACCAGTTTAAACCAGTTTAAAGCTTGATTTTAAATCAGAACCATGTCAGCATGAACCTTGAATAAATGCCACAGGTGTTCCAGGGAGGCCTGGTCGCAGTCCCTGCTGTAAATATGTATATTCTGGTCCCTGCCGTGCACTGATGGAGTGATGCTGTGTTTTTATGTTAGCTCCAGATGTGTTGTGAGAGATGCAAGCTGTCCAAACCGAGCAGTCTGCCAACACTTCCTGCTGTGCCGGGTCTTTGAAGGTCTGATGGATTTCCTTCTGGTGTCTCAAGACTTTACAACGAGCCACAAACAGACCGCCAGCGTCATGAGAGAGGCCTTTGTTGTTCTCAGCTCCCTCTACAATCCTGAAGTCGTCCATTTACAACTGAACAAATACCACAGTGTTTCAAATCGACGACACAATCCTCACTCCGGGCCAAAGAAGATGGACCATCATCTGAAACATAGAGAGAGGATATTTCTACCAAGACCCTTTAAGAGCTAACAAGAGTTTCACAAAGTTTCACAAGTCCAAGAAGCAAAAAGCAGTGAAGACTCCACTGAACCTGAAACCCATGTTAGTGTTCATAAAAGAGATTATAGGAAGGAAGGAAGAGGTCCATTTTTCACTTAGTACGAGAGAACAGTAAAATGACCCTAACCTGGCAGGTTTGTTCGGGTTCTGAATCCAGTCCTATGACCAGGACTGGATCAGGCCAGGACTGTTTCTGAATCGATTCTAAACGTCTTAAATTAAAATAAATGGATTTCTTTGAAATGAAATCAAACATGGGTCAGTCTAAAAGGGTTTATGTTAACATCAGGTTGCCTGAGGAACCACAGCAGAGTGTTGTTCCAGATTCTGGGATCTGTTTCACAGACTTTCAGGATTTAATCACATTTCCAGCCTCTGCTTGAATTTCTGTCCCTGCTGATTCTGCACCTTTATGTCCAATCATGTAACCGTGTGAAGGTTCAGATTCAAACCATGTGACCTGAAGAGACTCTCCATCTGGAGGTTGGGAATCACTGCTGTAGAGGATTTAAAGAAGCTGAATACTGAAGCTTCCTGTGGAGGATTTAAAGAAGCTGAATACTGAAGCTTCCTGTGGAGGATTTAATGAAGCTAAATACTGACGCTTCCTGTGGAGGATTTAATGAAGCTAAATACTGAAGCTTCCTGTGGAGGATTTAATGAAGCTGAATACTGAAGCTTCCTGTGGAGGATTTAAAGAAGCTAAATACTGAAGCTTCCTGTGGAGGATTTAATGAAGCTAAATACTGAAGCTTCCTGTGGAGGATTTAATGAAGCTGAATACTGAAGCTTCCTGTGGAGGATTTAATGAAGCTAAATACTGAAGCTTCCTGTGGAGGATTTAAAGAAGCTAAATACTGAAGCTTCCTGTGGAGGATTTAATGAAGCTAAATACTGAAGCTTCCTGTGGAGGATTTAATGAAGCTAAATACTGAAGCTTCCTGTGGAGGATTTAATGAAGCTAAATACTGAAGCTTCCTGTAGAGGATTTAAAGAAGCTAAATACTGAAGCTTCCTGTGGAGGATTTAATGAAGCTAAATACTGAAGCTTCCTGTGGAGGATTTAAAGAAGCTGAATACTGAAGCTTCCTGTGGAGGATTTAATGAAGCTAAATACTGAAGCTTCCTGTGGAGGATTTAAAGAAGCTAAATACTGAAGCTTCCTGTGGAGGATTTAATGAAGCTAAATACTGAAGCTTCCTGTGGAGGATTTAAAGAAGCTAAATACTGAAGCTTCCTGTGGAGGATTTAATGAAGCTGAACACTGAAGCTTCCTGTGGAGGATTTAATGAAGCTAAATACTGAAGCTTCCTGTGGAGGATTTAAAGAAGCTAAATACTGAAGCTTCCTGTGGAGGATTTAATGAAGCTGAATACTGAAGCTTCCTGTGGAGGATTTAATGAAGCTAAATACTGAAGCTTCCTGTGGAGGATTTAATGAAGCTGAACACTGAAGCTTCCTGTGGAGGATTTAATGAAGCTAAATACTGAAGCTTCCTGTGGAGGATTTAATGAAGCTAAATACTGAAGCTTCCTGTGGAGGATTTAATGAAGCTGAATACTGAAGCTTCCTGTGGAGGATTTAATGAAGCTAAATACTGAAGCTTCCTGTGGAGGATTTAAAGAAGCTAAATACTGAAGCTTCCTGTGGAGGATTTAATGAAGCTGAATACTGAAGCTTCCTGTGGAGGATTTAATGAAGCTAAATACTGAAGCTTCCTGTGGAGGATTTAAAGAAGCTGAATACTGAAGCTTCCTGTGGAGGATTTAATGAAGCTAAATACTGAAGCTTCCTGTGGAGGATTTAATGAAGCTGAATACTGAAGCTTCCTGTGGAGGATTTAATGAAGCTGAATACTGAAGCTTCCTGTGGAGGATTTAAAGAAGCTAAATACTGAAGCTTCCTGTGGAGGATTTAAAGAAGCTGAATACTGAAGCTTCCTGTGGAGGATTTAATGAAGCTAAATACTGAAGCTTCCTGTGGAGGATTTAATGAAGCTAAATACTGAAGCTTCCTGTGGAGGATTTAATGAAGCTGAATACTGAAGCTTCCTGTGGAGGATTTAATGAAGCTGAATACTGAAGCTTCCTGTGGAGGATTTAATGAAGCTAAATACTGAAGCTTCCTGTGGAGGATTTAATGAAGCTAAATACTGAAGCTTCCTGTGGAGGATTTAAAGAAGCTGAATACTGAAGCTTCCTGTGGAGGATTTAATGAAGCTGAATACTGAAGCTTCCTGTGGAGGATTTAATGAAGCTAAATACTGAAGCTTCCTGTGGAGGATTTAAAGAAGCTGAATACTGAAGCTTCCTGTGGAGGATTTAATGAAGCTAAATACTGAAGCTTCCTGTGGAGGATTTAAAGAAGCTGAATACTGAAGCTTCCTGTGGAGGATTTAATGAAGCTGAATACTGAAGCTTCCTGTGGAGGATTTAAAGAAGCTAAATACTGAAGCTTCCTGTGGAGGATTTAAAGAAGCTAAATACTGAAGCTTCCTGTGGAGGATTTAAAGAAGCTAAATACTGAAGCTTCCTGTGGAGGATTTAATGAAGCTGAATACTGAAGCTTCCTGTGGAGGATTTAATGAAGCTGAATACTGAAGCTTCCTGTGGAGGATTTAAAGAAGCTGAATACTGAAGCTTCCTGTGGAGGATTTAAAGAAGCTGAATACTGAGCCGAATTTCCACCAGATCCGTGTGCATTGCGTGTCCGCTCCGGTGTGTGACGGCTCCGTGCACCCCCGTCCTTCAATACCCACCGGCTGCGTGCTCCGTCCGCAGCACGCAGAGCACAGCCGGTCAGCTGGGGTGCAGAGACAAAGGAATTCCCGCGGTATTTTAAAGATTAACTCGTGACAGCGCGAGATAATACGATGTACATGGTATTAAACTCTATATAAACCTTATAAACACACAAACAAACACACATACAGTCGTTTTTCTGAACCGTTAAAACGGAGTCTTTTATTCTGAAAATAAACCGGATGTTTTAATGTTGTATCGGTGTCTGACTTCCCGTCCCGCTTGTTCTTTTCTGTGCTGAATTGATGCGTCGTGCTCCGGCATCCGGCAAAAATAGAAGCCTTGCGTCTCAGCTCCGGAATGCCGGAGCTGAGACGCAGCGCAGCGGACCCAGTGGAAGCACACACATTGAATAAAGTGAAACGTATCAGCTCCGTTGCCGGAACGGAGCGGAGACGGACCGAACACGCATCTGGTGGAATTTGGCCGTTAGGGCGCAATCACACTGGCAATCCGTACCGTGCTTAAGCACAATTTGCCCCCCCTCCCCATTCCCCCGCTGGCCTGCATTCACACTGCTCCAGGCCTGAGCACGGTTATCTCTTGTACATAGCGTCGTAATACAACACATGCATAGCTTTATGTTATTATGAAGCGTGAAGTTTACAAGACAGGTGGACTCGAGAAAGAAAAAAAAAAGGGCCGCGCAGTCGAGTCGGGGTCTGCACATTGGAGAACAACATAGAGAACATTACAGCTACTTTACTGACTGTGAGTCTTATTTTGAGTCATGTTAGTCGATACAGACAGAACACTCAAAATATCTCCACAATGAAGGCTGTCAGCGTTGCATGCTTGTGCTCGTGCATGAACTGTACCGTGCCGAAGCACACCTCTTCCAAGCGTGCCAAGGCAAAGGAAGTGTTCTGTACTTGAGCACGGTACGGAGCGATCACACTGGTCAAACGAACTGGACTTTAGGGGTGAAGCGTGCTTAGGCACGGTACGGATTGCCAGTGTGATCGCGCCCTTAGGTGAGAAATGTTGTGTCTCACTGCTGCTCGTGTCGTCTTTCTGTCCCTTTGAAATGTTTGATGTGTTCTTTTGGTGAACAGACGTGGGAGGTAATTAGCAGTCTGCTCTTGATTACGTGGTTATTGTTTGCTCCTGCCAGGATGTTTGTCAGTAATGACATGATGTCCTGAGGTGATATTATTATTTTCTCCAATAACAGACGAGCTTCCTGCAGCCACAGGCAGTAAATGGATACAGATTTATTTACCTTGATTATAAGAACACACCAATGAAAAAGGTCCAGCTTTGAATATGCACTTTTTGCAGTTTTCATGAAAACATGCTCGTAGCTGTTTCTTACCTTTTTGTTTATATTTCCTGTTTTTGAGCTGCTGTAAAAACTACATTTCCCCCATTGGGGGATCAATAAAGTTTATCCTTAAGTTCATCCTGGATCTAAATATAAAGTGTTGTAAAATATAACAGATGTGTCAGATATTATGAGTTTCTCCTCCTGACAGAATAATGAAGACGCTTTTTAGAAAAACTCCCATGACGTGTCTTTATGTGTAATCAATGGAAACAGGGGAGACTCAAATAACTGCAGAGTATGAGCCATTCCTCCCTCCTGTCCTGAGGGGATCTGCTGATGAGGTAGGGGAAGTCGAGGTGGGGAGGGGAGGGGAGGGGGGGTCACTTTCACACGAAAGACATTTCATTTGTGAGCAAGCAGCGAAATCTGCAGAAGAAGGATCGTTTTCTTTTGAATTCTAATATGGAGACCATTAATCTTGAAAGGGTCACTTCAGGAGCCTCCGGGGGGATGGTGGTGGTGGTGGTGGTGGTGGTGGTGGTGGGGGTGGGGGGGAGTTCTTCAGAGACTGATGGGGGGGGGCAGAATTCTCTCGGGGGCCACAAACCAGCGGCTATGATGAATATGTAGGGGGTTAAAGGATTATTGACACAACCTGCAGCTTCTGTTCCTAACTGTTGAACCTTCAACATGGAGGACTCATTACTGAACCTCTCTTTATGTCTGTATAAGATCATATTCTGACCTTTGACCTTTATTGGAGAGAGAGCAGCTGAGCTGAACCAGTGACCCATGAGCATTATGCATGATGAGCTGAAGGCCGCAAGCAAATCCCCCTGAGCTTCTATAACGTGTCAGCAGGGTAACAGGCTCGCTTCCACGCCACGCCGCAGTGATTCATGAAAAATGAGTCCCGATTAGTACCGAGTCTGAAAATGAAAAAACTCTTCAGAAACTCAACATTTCTGTTTAAGAAATCCTTTTTTAATATCAGAATTACCTTATTTGTGTCTCTTTGTACGAGACTATGAATGTGACCTTTTACATGATGAGCAGTCCATCACGCCGCCACACACAGGAAGTGACAGCAGCTCTCGATACTCTGCAACATGCTGATGATTCTGACCAGCGAGCATAAGCTGCACATTATTGGATACTGTTGGGTTTTTTTCACACCCCGGACTTTGAAATGCCAAAGCCAAAAGAAAGCATCAGCCTCATCCAGTAAGGATGTGTTGAACGTCCTGCGAGATGTGAGAGGGAGATAGGGAGGGATCTACTGAATAGCCTCATTTGCAGCACATGAGTCAGACCGTGTTGGGTCAGTGGGAATGTCTGGCATGACCTTAGAGGAAGGATTCATCCAGGCAGTCGAGCCCCTTCACATACAAAGCACAATGGTCTCATTTGAACTGTCAGAGCGCCACATTCGGAGGTTTGAGAAAATAAAATGTTCACTTTCCTGAAGGGGTTCAAACCAGCGCTGAGGGAGGGAAAGAAAAGAACAAGCCAACCATCAGTGCAGGAAATATATAACCAACAATCCTCCGTTTAATTAGAAAGATTTCAATACAAGAATTCAGACATTAAATGGTTAATCCGCTCAGTATATCCAGAGGCAGCAACAACGTTTCCTCATCTCTCCGTCAAATCTTTGTCCTTTTTCTGTTTTAATAATGAAAACTGAAAAGATTCAGAGTTGATCTCTCTGTGAGGATTCAGAACACAAAAGGTTTAAGAAGGAGGAGGACACAACAGATCCTTTTATTTAGCACAAGCACTCCTGAACATTTCTAAATAGTTTCAGGAGGAAATCCTCGTGGACAGTCTTTGCTCACCTGGTCGGCCTCTCAGTCCCCCTCTGGACCTGCTCAGTCCGTCTGATATCCTCTGTTGGTTATGAAGTCCTGATTCATGGCGATTCACGTTTGTTGAGCTCTTTCAGTCTGAACCAAAGTGTGCAACCATTCGCCTGAAGCGGAGGTCAAACACAAAACTCCCTCGTTGTTTGGAAATAAGATATTCACGTAACTTCAGCTAATCAGCTCGGTCATTCCAGAGCTTATAACAGTGTTGGTTAACCAGCCATCATTAACACACGTTTGTTTAAGGAACATTTCAACAGACTTCTGCTCCTGTGCATCATCATCATCATCATTTCTTTTTCTTCAGAGCAAAGCTACGTCTTTAGAAACGGAGAAATGTCTTCACGAATCATCTCAGGAACCAAGAATATCTTTTCTCTGGAGTCCTCCGTCACGAACATGCTGTCAGTGTTTCTGTCGCCTTTCTGTTGTGATGCTGAAGCCTCCGCTTGGATGATTCACAACTCAATTCTTCACGTGCTGCTCCCATGGTTCACGCTGAGCTTCAAGGTAACAATGACGCCATTGAGGTTTTAAACGTCTCCCCCTCAGGATGCATGTGATGGCAGCCCAGTGTTTCCAAAGGATCCCTGATGACTACAGAGGTTCTGTTGACCATTTAGATTTTTAACAGGGGGATGACTCCGACTCTGATGGAAAGCAGCAGCAGGTCACTCAGCAGCCATGTTTGTGTTCTGAGTTTATTTTTATGCATGCTGAGCTAAAGTGCAATAACTCTCGTCGGACCGGCTGATTTCACATGAAGCAGTCGTCCATCACTGCAGCTCTGGAGCAGCCCTCCGAGGCAGCAGTGGTATCCGTCGTGTTAACCAGAGTGAACAGCTCTAATGTAGGCTGCAGATTGTTTCCATATGGGGGGCCCGTTTTCAACCACCGTCTGTTTGTTTGAGTCTGAGGAACCAAAGTTTTCTCACTTAGAGCATCGAATAGTTACACAGCGTTCACACCAGCAGCCATAACAACACGGCCGACCTTTCACCTGAGAAGACCAATCAAACGCCCGAATCATGGCGCCCGAGTACAAGACACGGTATGTTACGAAATTAAAATTACAGATTTCTCTGGCTTTGATAACTTTTGGAAATATTTGAGGTTTTTAAGTACTCAAATAAAAAAAAATATATAACGTGTGTTTAGTCAATTTTTAATTTAAGTTAAATATTTTAATGTAAACATTAGCATGCAATTCTACGTACTGTACCTTTAAGGCCAGCGTGTAGTTTATTTTCATTTGCATCTTGTTAATTTTTTCTGTATTTCATTTGTAATTAATTTTGGGTGCTTGCCCTCTGGTGGTGAGGTCTATAAGTCGGTGTGCAGATCCACCTGGGAGGAAGACGTGCGCCCTCTGGTGGTGAGGTCTATAAGTCGGTGTGCAGATCCACCTGGGAGGAAGACGTGCGCCCTCTGGTGGTGAGGTCTATAAGTCGGTGTGCAGATCCACCTGGGAGGAAGACGTGCGCCCTCTGGTGGTGAGGTCTATAAGTCGGAGGCAGATCGACCTGGGAGGAAGACGTGCGCCCTCTGGTGGTGAGGTCTATAAGTCGGTGTGCAGACTAAAAACTGAACCTGCCCTGAAGAAGTGACAGATATGATCTTACCCTGCATAAACATGGCCGACCTCTTCTTCTCTCTAATGTGGAGTCACCTGGTTCAGGTCTGAGCATCTACACTGAGGGACCTGGTTCAGGTCTGAGCATCTTCACTAAGGGACCTGGTTCAGGTTTGAGTCCCTTACCCGTGAACAGCAAAGTTAACGACCTCTGAGCTCGACCCTGTCTGGTCTGAATACATTTTAAAGGTCACTCTCTGTTTCAGGTCAAAGGTTACAGCTGCCTCCAACTGGCCAAGAAATGAAACACATGTAATTAAAATGTTTTTATTCATATTGAATGAACCGTGTGGAAACGTTAGCCCTTTCATACATGTTCTCACGGGGTAACAAGGCGTCCCAGTGCGTCACTAAATGTGACCACAACCAGAGAGTCAAAGTCTGAGTCCCCTGAGCTGAAGCGGCGTGAGAAGAATGAAAGACCATCACTGTCCCCACACAGCCTCGTTTAATCCCACATCTGACCGCTCACTTCACGACTGATCTCTTATACGGGACACGCAGGAGTGAAATGTGTTGACAATGAGACTCTCCTCCACACGTTCAGACCGCTTCAGTGGTCGCGTTGCGTGGCAGCAGGAACAGGAGAGGATCTGAGTGTGAGCGCGTCTTTCATCAGACATCCGTCATCTCGTCCTCCATCTCATCGCCCTCGGCTTCACCTTCTGCCTCACCTTCTTCTTCCTCTTCCTCATCTGACGTCACATCCAGCTCGTTCATCTGCGCGGCGCACTTTGGACACGAGCAGACGAACAGGTAGTTCTCCCTGAGAAGGAAACATGACAGGTGAATTTATCTGTATTAAACTCTGCTCTCCTATTAGTCAGTGAATTCTATCAGATATTAATAAATCAATATAAATATAATCATGTCAAAATCAATTCCTTACCAAGAAATCTCTTCACCAATGTGTTCATAAATGTGTGTTATAACATATCAAAAGATTTCAATCCAGCTCGTGTAGGAGAATCTGTGAGAGCTGCTCAAAGTCGGAGTGCCTGGAACCTTATTGGTGCAGAAGTGAAAATGTTAACCTCCGCCTTAGGAAGCCTGTGAGGGTCAAACTAGGGGTTTCTCAGGATTCTGAATTCCCAGAATTTTGCAATATTCCCTCACTACATGGCTGCTGCGAGTGACCACGGGGTCGACAGTTCCCAGTGTGGACTCTAGGGGGCAGCACTAATACCCTGAGCAGGTGAGTCCTCTCAGGGGTCAGGGATGTCGTTACCTCAGGATTTTGTGGCGGCTGTGGCGGCTTCGGTCTCGCTGACAGCAGTCCAGATAACTGATGCAGATCTCCTGAAGGTGGAAGAGAACAAACGGGTCAACGGGCAGAACAACTTCAAACACATCTCCTTCTAGGGCGTCACGGTTTAGTCCGATAAACACGCCACTATTTCACGTCTCTCCAAACACGCAGGAAGTAAAGTCCTTCACAGAGCGCCACTGTCTCAAACATTCAGAAGAAATCTTAGCTGTGATGTGGCGGCGCCAACATGACCGCCATGCAGACGCAGGCTTCTCCATCTCTCTGGCAGCTCCACAAACCCCTCCCATCAAAGGTCAAAGGTCAAAGGTATCTTTATTGTACCCACAGGGAAATTAGTTTGCAGCAGGAAACATACAAATACATAGACAACACTAAAATACAATCCAACTAACATTAACATCCTCAAAGTCTCCGCCTCCTAACAGTCTGAAAGGCGAGCACAAACACACACACACGTCTTATCACTCATAACCCAGACAATCAGCTGACCTCTCCTGCGCTGATGTCACGGAGAGCGCCGAGCTGGAGCAGGAAGTTGTTGTCGGGGAAGGATGCCTCCGCGTTGGGTACGCAGCTGTGGTTACCTGGAGGTCAAAGACGACACGGGATAAAGATGGGAGGAGCAGATGAACAACAAGGCGTTTGACCTGCAGAGAGAGCTCGCCTGGCGTGGTCATCGGGTTCACTTACACGAGCTCTGAAGCAGAAAGAGTCCAGAACCCTCGCAGTTCAGGAAGTCTCCGGTTTCTGCAGAAAGAAGAGACACATGATGCTGCGGCTGCATGCCAGGTATCTGTACTGCCCACCAATCACAGCCCACCAACCACAGCCCACCAATGAGAATAATCCTGTGTTTGTATGTATTATTTAATAACCGGCTCTTCTTCTCCCCTCACCTTTCTCGATGTCCTTGTACAGCTGGTCGATGAAAGAGTCCAACTGCTCCCTCTGCTGGGCGGGAAGCTCCAGTGCATCACAGGCATGAACCCACTGACTCAAGGAACTGAGGAAGAGGAGGAGAATCAGACACAGCACAAACAGAGAAGAAGAAAAGAACCAATCACAGAGCAGAGGAAGAGGAGGAGAATCAGACACAGCACAAACAGAGAAGAAGAAAAGAACCAATCACAGAGCAGAGGAAGAGGGGGAGAATCAGACACAGCACAAACAGAGAAGAAGAAAAGAACCAATCACAGAGCAGAGGAAGAGGGGGAAGAACCAGAGCAGAAGGTAAACTCGGTGAAGGAGGAGCGCTAACCTCGTCCCGATGCCTTGACCGTTTGTTCCCACGAGAGCGAACAGAGAGCGGAAACCGTCGGGGACGAACCACTGCAACACAAGCCACGCCTTCATTATTTATTATTTATTTATTTATTGATGTTTCAGGGAAGAGAACGATGAACTTTTCTTACCCGACTGAGCTGCTCGTCATAAAGAGCCGCTTTAAAGAGGCTCTGCAACACGACCAGCTGGCCCTAAAGAGACACACACGTTACACACACACGTTACACACACACGTTACACACACGTTACACACACACGTTACACACACACGTTACACACACACGTTACACACACACGTTACACACACACGTTACACACACACACACACGTTACACACACACGTTACACACACACGTTACACACACACGTTACACACACACACGTTACACACACGTTACACACACACGTTACACACACACGTTACACACACGTTACACACACACGTTACACACACACACGTTACACACACGTTACACACACACGTTACACACACGTTACACACACACGTTACACACACGTTACACACACACGTTACACACACGTTACACACACACACGTTACACACACGTTACACACACACGTTACACACACACGTTACACACACACACACACACACACACACGTTACACACACACGTTACACACACGTTACACACACACGTTACACACACACACACGTTACACACACACACACGTTACACACACACACACACACACACACACACACACACACACGTTACACACACACACACGTAACGTTATACATATATAGATATTAAACACGTGTGTCAGTGAGCTGTTCAGATGCGTCATGAATCAGCGAGCTCTCACTCTGAACTTTTCTCCGAGCAGTTTGTGGACGATCTCGTCTTCCTCATTCGCCGCTCGGCTACAGAAATGAGAGAACAGCGTCTGCCAGTGGGCGCCGTCTTTAGCCTGCAACACGTCTCATCGTTAAAATAACATCAAATAATTATAAGGTCACGAGAGAGTGTTCAGAGACTCGCCTGTTTGACCACGGCCACCATCCTCGCCATCAGCATGATGCTGCTGGTCTCTGGGGGGAAGTGCACGCTCCTGAACAGACGAGGCTCGTTAGAAACTCAGAGTCCAGGCGACGTCCTATCAAAATAAAACAGGAAGAAACGTGGCGTCTCACCTCCAGGCGTCTTGGAGTTTGTTGATGGGGTGATCGGGGTCTTGGTGGGACGGACCCAAACACAGGACTTGATGGTACTGGTCTGCTGCCGCCTGACGACACTCGCTGCTGCAGTACATCACCTGCACACACTCACAGACTTTAACACTCAATACACGCAGGGTCGCTGTGACACATGCACAGGAATCACAGCTCTTCATCGCCTAGCAACAAGAGGACGCCGCCGTCAGGAAGAGACGGACTGATCATGAAACCTAAACGATCAGCTGGTTTCAAATCAGCACGCCTCCCGTCTCACACGGACCTGGCGTCTTTAGTTCAACACTCGAGGCCTTTAAAATATGGGATGGCGGCGGGACTGACCTGGCACTGAGGGCAGGCTTGGTGAAGCTCTGGGCGAACACGGCAGAGTTCGGGGTGAGGGAGGCGGAGTCCTGGGACGCCGCTGAGTCTCCTCGCGTTGTCCTCTGCCGTCTCCAGAGCTCGTAAGCAGAAGTCACAGGCTGAGAAGGAAGTCAGAACCAAGACGACGTTTAAGTCACGATATTTCACTTATCAACGCCTACGTCCGCGCTCGTGCAGACTTCTCAAACACACATTTATCTTAGAGATACCTAAAATACGAATCCATGATATCTAATAGATATGTCAGGATTAAGTCAGAGAGGCGACGTGTTGCTGCTACCTTCATGCCCCTGATCCATTACGGTGATGTTTTATATGTGCATGAATCTTCTGTTCATCACAGAGCGTTCAGGTTCATAACTAATCTAAAGGCTCCGAGTCATCGAGTCAGCTGACCTGACCACTCACGGACATGTCCTCATTTATAGGACTGTACTTCATCAAAACTTTGTGATCGTATTGATGTGAAAAGTTCTGAAGCTTCAGTCAGGGCGCGATCACACTCGCAATCCGTACCGTGCCTGAGCATACTTCACCCCTAAAGTCCAGTTCGTTTGACCAGTGTGATCGCTCCGTACCGTGCTCAGGCACGGCACACTTCCTCGGCCCAAGCACGCTTCGGAGAGGTGTGCTTCAGAACGGTACACTTCATGCACCACCACAAACAAGGGTACACAACGTGGACAGCCTTCATTATGGAGAAATCCTGGAGTGTTCTGTCTGTATCTGACTAAAGGCCCTCACACACACCACGCAGACGGCAAAGAACTAGTGGCGACGAAGGACGCCTGTGGCGTCGGCGCACAACGCCTTTTGTCTTGGCCAATAACTTGCACAAGAACACACTGCAAAGACTACAGCCGACGGCCAACCACTACGTACGTTCTGCGCATACGGGATAGGACGAGGAAGAATGCGGATAAATAAACCGTTGTTGTGATACGAAAAGACGCTGTCGCTCACCACTCGTAATATAGGAACTTCCAATCGAGAATAACGTCTGATAAAAAGTCAAAAATGGCACTGGCGTTGTCAGCCCTTGGTCTTTTATTGGTGGAACAAGAACAGAAGAGGCGCTTCCGTTTTTCTTCTCGTGCACTGGCTCTCCTGTTTCGTTAAGCTGAACAGCCAATCAGACTCAAAATAAGACACACAGTCAGTAAAGTAGCTGTCATGTTCTCTGTGCGGACGCGGACTCGCGTCCCTTTTTTAATTTGTTACCTGGAGTCCGCCTGTCTTAAGCACGCTTCATGATCATGTAAAGACATGCATGTGTTGTATTACGGCGTTTTGTACAGGAGGTAATCGTGCTCAGGCCCGGTTAGTCCTGGAGCCGTGTGAGCTTGAGGTGGTCGAGCCCAGAAGGCGCCATGTGGTCTGGTAGGAAGTATCAGCGTTGAGACTTCCTGGTTAGTTCACATTAACACAGCGTTGGTGTGTTGAAAGTCGCAGCGCTGGTTTGGAAACTAAAGGCTACGAGGTAGATGATGAAGGTTCAAAAACAGCAAACAAGGAGCACACTAATATTTCAGGTGCACGACCGCAACAAGCCTAAAAAGAGAGAGAAAGTCAGAACACCTTTATCTGGCTAAGAGCAGCGTACAAAACAACGACGGACACGTTTCAGCACTGATGTTACGCCGCTCTTACCCAGATGAAGGTGTGCTGACTTTCTGCCTCTTGGTTAGATGGTGTAAGTTATCAGTGGACCGTAGGGGCATGATTAGGACGTCTTCACTGAGTGCTCATCCTTTCACCAGGACACACCTTATTTCAATCTGAAGACGTCGGTATCAAACACTCACCTTTATATTTATACAAAGAGTTCCACAGGAACTGAGCGGAGATCAGAGGCCGCTCCAGGAAGATGCTGTCGCCCTTCTTAAAGCTCCTCTTTGCAAACAGACCTTTACCCTGAAACATGAATAACAAATAACTGCAGAGCACACCTGAGTTAGAGCAGGTGACCTAAGACACTTACACATCTGACAAACAGGAGTCTGGACACCTGGTTATTTATCTCAGTGAGGACAAAGGTCAGAGGTCAAAAGAGGAGCTGCTGAGAGACGGTTAAAAGACTTTCTATTGGATCCTTTGAATCCAGATTATAATGAAGTAAACAGGATCAACTTTGTGTTCTTCAGATGACTTTACTCTCTCAGTTAAAGACTCCAACCAGTGAGATGTGTAGTGAGTGAAATGATAAAGTGACCTTACTATTTGTGGACCAGAGAAGGTAGGCGGTTTTAAGGCACCCCCACACGGCCGTTTTGGACGCCCCTCGGTTTGCCAGATATGAGAGCAGTTATCAGGTCAAACCAACAGGTGTTGCAGCGATGGAAGCGGGCAAGAGAACTGGTTCAGATAGAAGTGATTGTACCCGACCTAAAAAGCCTCTGCATGTTTCTAATAAGCTCCACGAGCAGAAACGTGCTCAAACTAGGATCAATATTGGAGATGCTTTTGAAAAATGGAGAGAGGTTAGAACGCAGAAAGGTTTACAGACCGATGCAGAGCTGGATAAACACTGAAGCTTCAGTGTCCACCACATGGTGACCTGCGTGAGCATCCACTCTAGAGAGGAGGGGGGGGGGGGGGGGGGACAGCTCTCTACAATGTTTAGAATTTGGACTGCAGTACCCATTTTAAACACTAGGGGTCAGAGTTACAGATTGCTCCTTTAATATCAGACAATAATAGAAAGTTAATAAATTAAAGATCTGTCTACTGACAAACATCAACCTGAACTTAAAATATCTTTAAATAATCATTAAAAAATAAAAGCCCAAACAAATCCAGAGCATTCAGGACCAGAATCTAAAGTTAGAAGGAGGACATACTGGCTGCTGCATTGTTGTCAGAGAAGCCAGCACTTCAACATAGCATGTTTCCTTAATGTCTGATCATAGAGTAAGCTCACTTCATCATCTCACTGATTGGACCTCTAACTCTCTGATGATCCAGGTGTTTCAGAGCCGGCTCCTTCGGGACTCTGAGTCCGGCAGCATCATGTGCTCAGTCCGGCTCTGATGGTCCTCACTAACAGCTGATTGAAACCTCTGATCCACATGAATCCGGATTATCTGTCAGACCCTGGCTATCTTACCTTCATACTGTCGATGAATCTCACCTCCACCGCGGAGGCAGCTTTCACGGAGTCGACGCAGGAGGAAAACATGTCGTCCACGGGAGCAGCCATGTTTCCTCTTCTTCTTCTTCTTCTTCTTCTTCTGTGGAGTTTAAAGGCGGTATGCATCCTTTGTTGTTGCACTGCCGCCACCTGCTGGATATCATTAGCTTCACACAGTGCAGATTATATACAGGGACGTTTCATCACCGCTTGGAGGTCACAGCGCCCTCTGGTGGCAGGCATGTGGACTGCATGCTGTCCTACACATTTCACTAAATGTAAACCTTTGGAGATTAAATCCTAAATGAAGAACAGAATGAAACTGTAGTCACTATTTAAAATGATTTAATTATTAGCTGTCACACATTGATATCTACGACCCCTCCTCACCTTCTCTGTTTGTAGTAAATAAATGTGCTTTAACTTGATCAATCAAAGGGTCAAAGTTCAGGATGAAGATCAGGCTGTAGTCCAGAAGACAAGAAGAATTGTAGTTCTGCAACATGTAGGTTTAAACAGTGATCATGTCACACATCATGTTTACAAACACCGGGGGGCGCTAGGTGCTGAGTATTTAAGTTTTTAGGAGAAAGGAGAGAGGAAAGAGGGGAGGCAGGAAAGAGAGGAGACAGGAGACAGGAGAGGATGAGACAGGAGAGGAGACAGGAGAGAGGAGAGAGGAGACAGGAGAGGAGGAGACAGGAGAGGAGACAGGAGAGAGGAGACAGGAGAGAGGAGACAGGAGAGGAGACAGGAGAGAGGAGACAGGAGAGGAGGAGACAGGAGACAGGAGAGGAGGAGAGAGGAGACAGGAGAGGAGGAGACAGGAGAGGAGGAGACAGGAGAGAGGAGATAGGAAAGGAGGAGACAGGACAACGAGCTGATCTCCGTCTCTAAAGATTCAAATGAGTTGTTGAATGAACGTCAGACGTGTTGAACAGATAATGATTTATTCATCTTGAACATCAAACACGAGTTTAGAATCATTTTATATTATTTAAAAAAAGTCTAAACTTTATTAACAAAGGGTTACAAACAGTCACATGTTCCTCTGATAATAACAGAGAGTCTAAATTAAATCAGGACTTCTTATTACTTCACATTATAAAGGTTAAAATCACATCATGTTAAAACAGCTCAGGGTGACCTCGTGACCTCATGACCTCGTGACCTCATGACCTCGTGTTCATACAGTATCAGAGCAGCTTCACATCAGTAATAAAGGTTCAGACTCTATCAGCCGTGCAGCGAGCAGCAAGCAGACTTTTATTTTGATATCTCTCTAATATGAGGGAGGAAGTTGTTTTCTTCCTCCTTCACAATAAAATACCCAACTGGAGCCTGACGGAGCTGCGTTCAGCTGAAGGTAAAAGTCATCGGGTTAAACATGAACTACAGCGGTCGTTACGTCTCTGATGTCACCGACCTTTTTAATGAGGTCGTGTAGATTTGAGTTCTGACACTCGTCTGTCTGCAGGTTTGAACCACAGGAAGCAGCGACGTCCTGACGACTCGAGGTCCAGTCAGATAAATATCCTGCAGTGTTTCAGTGAGGTTAAACTTCACTCACCTAACCCTAACCCTAACAACAAATGAGCGAGGTGTCATGTTCGACCAGCAGAGGGCGCTAAACACACGTAGATGTTGTTCCTGTTCTTGTCACGATGTTACGATATCGCTCCTCTCTCATAACATGCCCAACATGTTCACATAAACACGTCATGTTCAGAACTTCCTTTACACCCCTTCAAAATAAAAGTGACTTATTGCATCTTTACATTTAAAAATGTTAAGTTTGAATTAAAATGTGTCGTCTGTTTGTCTTGATGAAGAACTTGAATAATGTTTAAATCTTTGAGAACATATATAATTATATCTATGGGGGGAGGAGACAATCTGCCCCGCACTCACAGGAAGCTGGAATTATCTTTACAAAATAAAGGTTGATTACTGCAGGTAGGTCAGGATGATTTAGTGCAGGTGCTCCCTGACAGATCCTCCGCTCTGCTCTTACACACCTCGACAGCCATCATAAACCCTTGTTGTAGGTCACGACCTTGCAATCTGTTGCCATGGCAATCTCCGGCTCCAGGCAAGACACCTCAATCTGCAAACAAGGAAAGGTAAACCCTGCAGGTTAGATGTGAGCTCTGCCTCCCTTTGACTTTAGATCAGACGTAGGAGAAACATCAGGGAGAAGGCTTTGTGGGTCGAGGCTGTGCACGTCTAGTGGCCTGGATGTAATGTGAGTTTCCTCGCAGCTGCGTCCCTCAGCCATCTGGCCATGAACCAGCAGCGGAGGCAGACAAGCCTTATCTACTGTACCTGAGACATCTGGGGGAACAGGCTGATGGCCACAGGCAGTGAGAGGCCAAAGGTCACTAGGCACACCACGCTGTGGATGGGCAGCAACAGTCTGCGATTGCACTGCAGAAAACGCAGCCTGCACGAGGGGAGAGAAAATAAGACGAGGAAACGTTAGTGAGCTCGGTGCATCGATCCCAGGTGACGAGTGCGAGTTATTTTTGGATCTGTTAGAGAAACATCATCATGTTCAGAGTTAGAGGAGGAGGTGTATCTGTGTTAGAGGAGGAGGTGTATCTGTGTTAGAGGAGGAGGTGTATCTGTGTTAGAGGAGGAGGTGTATCTGTGTTAGAGGAGGAGGTGTATCTGGTAGGACTGTCCGTGAGCGTCTCTCACTCAGTAACTACGAGGACACACAGGCAGATGTTGGCTCTGCTTCTTTACACACTTTATCCCAAAATCATTGAACTGAGAATCCGAGCCAGCTTCATGTACGAGCAGCAGACCTCCGAGACCTGGAAGGGGTACAGGGCTGTGAAGGGTCTGAAACAGACCGTGGTGCTGATCCACGTGATGACTTAAAGACAAATAGTGTCAAATGAACCAGTGGAGGAAGGTCAGGAGATGAGCTCTTGCATACGTGTACCGAGGCGGGCACGGCTGACAAACACCATCATAAAGAGCATTACAAACGTAACGTAACGGATCAAATAGTTAAAGAAAGGATCGAGTGAGAGAAAAGAATCTAAATATAGCATAAACTGTAAAAAAAGATTGAAAACAGTGAAAGTGAATTTGAGGCCTTATAAAGCATTCTGTCAGACGTGTCCATGTCGTGGCCTTCAGCTGGTTTCTGTTCTACTGATCGCTCGTCGGCTCAGATCAGAATGGAAACATCAACAATAAGAACACATGATAAATAAATAACTCTGGCGTAGGAGACGTATCAGGAGGTCTGAGCCACAGCCCAGGATGTCCTTTGGAGTCTGCCCAAGGTTCATCCCACTGTAGGGAGAATTATAGACCGGGCTAACCCCTTCACCCCCAGTCTGATTATCTTGGGGACCCGTCCTCTTTAAGTTCTCTAAGCACAGCTCTTAAAGGCTGGACCCCTGTTTGGGCCTGTTTGTCTGAGGTCAGAGATGTTTTAGGGTTAAATTAGTGTTGATGTTGACGTGATATTATTACAGTTCTAACTGTCTGTTTTGTTAACTGTAAAAATGAAAAAAGGATTCATCATAAAGGTTGTGTTTTTCTGTACTCACCTCTCGAGGTAAGACATGATGATGGGGGGCAGCACAAAGATGGGCATGGGGAGGACCACACGTGTGAAGGCAGTCTCCGTGATGGCCTGGGGTAAACATGAGAACAATGTGCACACGCTTCACTTCAAATACTGCAACGAGTTGGACTTAATTTCCCCTGTTAAAGGATCAGATGGCTGCTGAGTGATGGGCATTTCCATCATCAACTGACATCATAACTGCAATCAAAGGCGAATATTACTGACCAAAATCACAGAGGGACTGAGAGAAAAAGATGGTGTGCAATCCACAAAGCACGCACACTAGTGGAACGCACGCAAACTGCACCGCCAAGCAGACAGTGTCCTGGGGGTGCCCGTCTCGTTTGCATGTTGGTAAATAAAGAAATATTCAAATATTCTGCCCCCTTCTTATCTAACTCACAAAGACCTGCGCTAACTGCCCCACCTGTGTGCCTTCAATTTTAAGCTTGAGCTTGAACATGAGAGTGCAGCTCCGTCATCATCATCATGAGAGTGCAGCGCCGTCAGCGTGAGAGTGCAGCTCGGTCAGCGTGAAAGTGGAGCTCCGTCAGTGTGAGAGCGCAGCTCCGTCAGCGTGAGAGTGCAGCTCGGTCAGCGTGAAAGTGGAGCTCCGTCAGTGTGAGAGCGCAGCTCGGTCAGCGTGCGAGTGCAGCTCCGTCAGCGTGAAAGTGGAGCTCCGTCAGTGTGAGAGCGCAGCTCGGTCAGCGTGAGAGTGCAGCTCCATCAGCGTGAAAGTGGAGCTCCGTCAGTGTGAGAGCGCAGCTCGGTAAGCGTGCGAGTGCAGCTCCGTCAGCGTGAAAGCGCAGCTCCGTCAGTGTGAGAGCGCAACTCCGTCAGCATGAGAGTGCAGCTCCGTCAGCGTGAGAGCGGAGCTCCGTCAGCGTGAGAGCGCAGCTCCGTCAGCGTGAGAGTGCAGCTCCGTCAGCGTGAAAGTGCAGCTCCATCATCATCATTATGAGAGTGCAGCTCCCTCAAAGTGAGAGTGCAGCTCCGTCGGCATGACAGTGCAGCTCCATCATCATCATCATGAGAGTGCAGCTCCGTCAGCATGAGAGTGCAGCTTCGTCAGCATGAGAGTGCAGCTCCATCATCATCATCATGAGAGTGCAGCTCCATCATCATCATCATCATGAGAGTGCAGCTCCATCAGCGTGAGAGTGCAGCTTCGTCAGCGTGAAAGTGCAGCTCCGTCAGCGTGAGAGTGCAGCTCCGTCAGCGTGAAAGTGGAGCTCCGTCAGTGTGAGAGCGCAGCTCGGTCAGCGTGCGAGTGCAGCTCCGTCAGCGTGAAAGTGCAGCTCCGTCAGTGTGAGAGTGCAGCTCGGTCAGCGTGAGAGCGCAGCTCGGTCAGCGTGAGAGCGCAGCTCCGTCAGCGTGAAAGTGCAGCTCCGTCAGTGTGAGAGCGCAGCTCGGTCAGCGTGAGAGCGCAGCTCCGTCAGCGTGAAAGTGCAGCTCCATCATCATCATTATGAGAGTGCAGCTCCCTCAAAGTGAGAGTGCAGCTCCGTCGGCATGACAGTGCAGCTCCATCATCATCATCATGAGAGTGCAGCTCCGTCAGCATGAGAGTGCAGCTTCGTCAGCATGAGAGTGCAGCTCCATCATCATCATCATGAGAGTGCAGCTCCATCATCATCATCATCATGAGAGTGCAGCTCCATCAGCGTGAGAGTGCAGCTTCGTCAGCGTGAAAGTGCAGCTCCGTCAGCGTGAGAGTGCAGCTCCGTCAGCGTGAAAGTGGAGCTCCGTCAGTGTGAGAGCGCAGCTCGGTCAGCGTGCGAGTGCAGCTCCGTCAGCGTGAAAGCGCAGCTCCGTCAGCGTGAGAGTGCAGCTCCGTCAGCGTGAAAGTGGAGCTCTGTCAGTGTGAGAGCGCAGCTCGGTCAGTGTGCGAGTGCAGCTCCGTCAGCGTGAAAGTGGAGCTCCGTCAGTGTGAGAGCGCAGCTCGGTCAGCGTGAGAGTGCAGCTCCATCAGCGTGAAAGTGGAGCTCCGTCAGTGTGAGAGCGCAGCTCGGTCAGCGTGCGAGTGCAGCTCCGTCAGCGTGAAAGCGCAGCTCCGTCAGTGTGAGAGCGCAACTCCGTCAGCGTGAGAGTGCAGCTCCGTCAGCGTGAGAGCGGAGCTCCGTCAGCGTGAGAGCGCAGCTCCGTCAGCGTGAGAGCGCAGCTCCGTCAGCGTGAGAGCGCAGCTCCGTCAGCGTGAAAGTGCAGCTCCATCATCATCATTATGAGAGTGCAGCTCCCTCAAAGTGAGAGTGCAGCTCCGTCGGCATGACAGTGCAGCTCCATCATCATCATCATGAGAGTGCAGCTCCGTCAGCATGAGAGTGCAGCTTCGTCAGCATGAGAGTGCAGCTCCATCATCATCATCATGAGAGTGCAGCTCCATCATCATCATCATGAGAGTGCAGCTCCATCAGTGTAAGAGTGCAGCTCCCTCATCATCATCATGAGAGTGCAGCTCCGCCAGCGTCAGAGTGCAGCTCCTTCAGTGTGAGAGTTCAGCTCTGTCAGCATGACAGTACAGATCCGTCAGTGTGAAACTGCAGCTCCATCAGCGTGAGAGATCAGCTCCGTCAGTGTGAGAGTGCAGCTCTGTCAGCATGAGAGATCAGCTCCGTCAGTGTGAGAGCGCAGCTCCGTCAGCGTGAGTGCAGCTCCGTCAGCGTGAGTGCAGCTCCGTCAGCGTGAGTGCAGCTCCGTCAGTGTGAGTGCAGCTCCGTCAGCGTGAGTGCAGCTCCGTCAGCATGAGAGTGCAGCTCCGTCAGTATGAGAGTGCAGCTCTGTCAGCATGAGAGTGCAGCTCCCTCAGGGTGAGTGCAGCTCTGTGCAGAGTAAAGATGCAGATAGCTTCTCTCCACATTCACACACTAAACAAGAGTGCTGAGTGTGTGACATCATGCTTACGTGTCTTGCAGCAATTTTGGAGGATCCAACCACGTTCCCATTGTGGTCCATCACGTCAATACCCTCAGACAGCTCATTGTGTCTCATCAGGCCAACGTTACAGATGTTAGCACTCGCTGAAGACGGAGAGAAAAAAACCTATTATTGGAAATATTTCTGAAGGTCAAGAACTACCGATTAAAGCATGAAATGAGAGCACTGATCAAAACACCAGAAGTTATCTTACTGAGGAAAAGAGAACCAAAAAGCTTTCGTCCACACATCTTTAAGAAATATTTTGAAACTCACCCAAAGAGACAAAGAGAGTATGTTAAATTTTCTCACCAGCAGGGGGACACATTCTCTATGACACACCGGCTCCTTTAAAAACTAACCTACAGCGGGGAACGGGACTAATCTCTGTATGATCATTCTGGTGGCAGGGCTCAGCTTGTTGGCCTTCTGGATCAGGACGTTCAGTCCCACCTGTAAAAAACAGAGACATTTCATTTATTGCATCATCACATAAGCAAACGTATATCTTAGGGAAAGATGAGCAAAACTGCTCAGGCAGCATACTTAGTCTAGTCTTTAAGCAGTCAATGTGTGTGTGCTTACTAAAATCAAATAGTATCCTGAGAGAAGATATTGATGATGCCACTCACTGCAATGGAAACAGCGCTGGTCACAGCTCCTACGTAACCTTGAAGAAACTTTGAAGTGGGCGTAGGCTGAGGAAGGACGAGGAAAATACTGTCATACCGTTATATAACATCAAATTCAAACAAAATATCTCTATACATGCTGTTAATATCTCTATATATGATGTTACAGTTTTTCTCAGTCCCTTTGGTACATTCCTCGAATCATCCTCGACATTTGCAAAACAGTAAGTGCATTTCTCAAAACAATTGGTACAAATAGCAAAACACCATGGACACCTGCAGAAGCCAGTCTCTTGCTCAAAATCCTTCATCTCTCAAAAGTAAATATCTGTGTCAATGAACATGTCAGGGCCATCTGAACGACAAGTTGGAGATGTTGGATCCAAGATGGCGCCAGTGTGCGTGGCCTGCCGTCTGTCTCTGCCGATGCTGTGTATGTTCATGCTGTTTGTCTCACTTTTTGCTCTGGATGTCGACTCTCTACTGGTGTATGATCGCCAAACTCTGCTGGATCTTAGACTTTCTTCTGAAGATCTAGTAAAACTTGATCATGGTGGACGTGGAACATTGCCCCCACTCCTGGAGAGGGTCCCAGCTCACCTTTGCCGCGCCCTGGCTCCTCCTCCGCAGCGAAAGCGCCTCCGTCGCCGGGGAAAACGCAGCGGTCGGCTGGTGAGGCTGAAGGCACACCTGGTGCGCTTTTCTAAGCCTTCTTGGACCGAATTTGGAGCGGTGCCTAGTCTCTCTATTTCCCGGTGCTCACTGGTACCTTTCGACACCTGGCTGATACCTGTCGTCGGCTCGGAAGAGTTGTTTCAGCCCCGCGGCCCCTGCTCTCCTCGTCCCCGCTGGCGCGGGGTGAACCACCACAACCTGCGTCCTCTGTGTCGGGCTCCCCGGACAGCTGACGTATCGGCCCTGCCGGTTCCTGCCAGGATTGGCCTGGTAAATGCTAGATCGCTAGCAAACAAGACTTTTGTGTTAAAGGATTTCTTCACATCCTGAGGATTGGATTTCCTCTGTGTGACTGAGACGTGGCTGAGTGTTGGTGAGTCCAGCTCTTTCACTGAACTTATACCCCATGATTGATGCTATTTTAACTCCCCGCGGACGTCGGGCCGTGGAGGAGGAATAGCGACGGTGTATAAGAGTGATTATAAATGTAAGCAGCTATTGCTGTCATCCTCTTTCTCCAGCTTTGAATTGAGCTTATTTGAGCTGGGTCGCTCTCACACTGTGCTGTGTGCTGTGGTCTATCGGCCTCCCAAGTACAATAAGGACTTTTTAAATGATTTTTCGGACTTCCTGGCGGATATCATGCCTAAATATGACCGTGTTCTTATTGTTGGGGATTTTAATGTTCATGTGTGTTGTCCTGATAAGCCAATGGCAAAGGACTTCTTGAACCTCATTGATTCCTTTAATCTTGTGCAGTCTGTGTCTGGTCCCACACAGGAACACAGACACACACTTGACCTTGTCTTATCTTATGGTTTGTCTGTTTCTAACCTTGAGATTTGTGATGCAGTGTTTTCTGACCATATGCCTGTATTATTTGAGGCTGCTGTTGCCTGCAATCCAGTTAAAACTCCCGCTGCTCCTCGGCGCTGTCGTATTATTAACCCCTCCACTGCTGTTCAGTTTTCTGCCGCTTTCAATCAGAACTGTGTCGTGCCTGAGTCTGCGTGTAATACGGAGGAGCTTAGCTCATGGTTTCACTCCACCTGCCAAACTGTTTTAGACACTGTGGCCCCTTTAAAAACCAGGCAGCCCAAAACTAAATCTGAGCCCTGGCTAAACGACACGACTCACGCTGTCAGACGCGAGTGCCGCAGAGCTGAGCGCAAGTGGAAAAAGGACAAACTGCATGTGTCATTTCAAATGTTAAGAGACTGTTTGCGTCATTATCAGACGACTGTGAAAGATGCTAAAAGAAAACATTTCTCTGATATTATTCTGTCAAACTGTCACAAGCCTCGTGTTTTGTTTAACACTATTGACATGGTTCTTAATGCCCCGCAGACTGTCTGCATGGAGGCCTCTCCTGCTGTTTGTGAAAACTTTCTTCACTTTTTTATTGATAAGGTCACTTGTACAAGGGCTCTTATCTCACTCCCTGCTTATGACCCCTCAATCTCTGTCCCCTGCTCTGCTGTCTTTGACCAGTTTGAGCCTGTGACTCTGTCCTTTTTACAGGAGAGTGTTGGTCATTTGAAGCCCTCAGGTTCTCCTAATGATGCTGTCCCTCCTCGACTATTTAAAGAGGTTTTCCCCACTGTAGGACCATCTGTTACTGCAGTCATTAATAGCAGTCTGTCCTCAGGTGTGGTCCCTGAACTGTTTAAACATGCAGTAGTGCAACCTCTGATTAAAAAACCTGGTCTAGATCCTGCAGTTCTTGCTAATTTCAGGCCGATCTCCAAACTGCCTTTTCTTTCAAAAGCCCTGGAAAAGGTAGTCCACAGTCAATTAATGGCCTTTCTGGAAGAGCACAATATTTTAGAGGTTTTCCAATCCGGTTTTAAAACCCTGCACAGCACCGAATCAGCTCTTATAAGAGTTTTTAATGATATCTTTTTAGCTACTGACTCTGGTGACTGTGTTGTCCTTGTTCTTTTAGATTTAATTGCTGCATTTGACACTGTGGATCATGAGATCTTGATCTCTCGTTTGGAGCAGTGGGTGGGCATCAGGGGCATAGCACTCGATTGGTTCAGGTCGTACTTGGCTGAACGAACTTTCTGTGTCAGCCTTGGTGAATCCTTGTCCTCCTCTGCTCCTCTCTCATGTGGAGTCCCACAGGGCTCAGTTCTAGGCCCTCTCCTCTTCTCTCTCTATTTGCTCCCCCTCGGTTCAATTCTCAGGAAGCATGGCATCTCATTCCACCTTTATGCAGATGACAGTCAGATTTATGTGCCTCTTAAAAAGAACAGTGATTACTCTGTTCGACTGTTGTTGAGTGTCTTGACGACATAAAAGCCTGGATGGCCCTGAACTTTTTAAATTTTAATGATAAAAAGACAGAGGTGATGGTTTTCGGTGGTACCACTGGGACCCCCCCTGTAGATCTGGGTTCCTTGGCCCAGTATTCAAAACAGTCCATCACGAACCTAGGGGTTATAGTGGACCCTGATCTTAAACTCGACAGTCAGATTAAGGCTGTGGTAAAATCGAGCTTCTTCCATTTGAGGCAGCTGGCCAAAATAAAGCCAATTCTTTCGAGGCAGCACTTTGAGACGGTGATTCACGCCTTTGTTACCACTCGGCTGGATTACTGCAATTCGTTATATGTTGGGGTTAGTGGGTCCTCCATCGCCCGTCTCCAGATGGTACAGAATGCGGCTGCACGTCTTTTAACTGGCACTCGTAAATATGACCACATTTCCCCCATTTTAGCCTCACTCCACTGGTTGCCCATTCATTTTAGGATCCATCTTAAAATTCTTTTATTTGCTTTTAAATCTCTCCATGGTCTTGCCCCGCCCTACCTCTCTGAGCTTCTACACCCTTACACGCCCGCCCGCACTCTCAGGTCAGCTGATCAGCTGCTCCTGAGGGTGCCTAAAACCAGGCGGAAGCTCAGAGGGGGATCGTGCGTTTGCTGTTGCGGCTCCAAAACTTTGGAACGATCTGCCTCAGCACCTTAAACAGGCCTCTTCTCTGTCTGTTTTTAAATCTGGTCTTAAGACACATCTCTTTTCCTTGGCCTTCGACACACAGTGAGACGTCGATTTTATTTCTTTTACTGCGTGCCTTTTAATTTGACCCATGTTTTATGTCTTTTAACTTATTTTCTGTATCTTATATAGTTTTTTATCTCATGTGAGTTGTTATGTATTTTATTTATTCTTCTGTTCAGCACTTTGGTCAACTGTGGTTGTTTTAAAGTGCTTAACAAATAAAGTTGGATTGGATTGGATTGGAAGTGGTTGTGTCATTGTGTACGGATAAGACAGTCAAATTGCTTAGTCATGTTGTCGATATAACAGTGTACTCTGGAGGAGTGTTCTGATGTTAACTATGGCTAAAGTTCTGATGACAATGATTGTAAAGTTACACCTGAGTGTATGTGGGAACAGTGTACAGCTGCTTCATATTCATGTGGTGTCTTTTCAGCTCCCTGTCATTGGTTGAGATGCTGACTGTTTGGATGTTTTCAAAGATGTTGTTGTCCTCTATAATGGCGCTCTTTATCTCCCTTAGTCTTATCGCATTGTTTTCTACAACCATGGTGCAAACAGCCTCCTCCTGTTCAGGTGTGAAAAGGGGCCCTCTGCCCCCCCTGGGAAGTTGTCTTGCAGTCCTATGTGGAAAAAATATAGTAATGCAAAACACTAAATTGAGTAAGATAAAATGTCACTGTATAAAGTATACTTACTGTATATCGTAAAATGCAAGTGGAATACTGTAATATGAAGCAGTATTACAGTACAGTGCCGTTTGTTAGATTACATACCTGTTCTGTTGACGAAAAGTCTGAATGATTGAGGACACAGTTGTTCTCCCAACATTTGGCTGCACCCTTCGACCAGCCTCGGCCATTGTAAGCCCACGATTGAGAACATGGTCGCCCATATGTCCTCGGCCTCTTCTACCTCTTCCTCTGTTTTGCCTCCCAGCTCCTCCGCCACGCAGCCTCACTCCTCTTCCTCTTCTTCTTCTCTCTGGCTGTTGACCCGTCCAATTCCTTGTCCTTCCATTGTCAGACATTGTAACACTGTGTTGTGGTATATATCTACTTGTCAGTTGATGGTTCATGAGATGCACCTTTGAGCTGTTTCAGAAAACTGGTTGATCTAATGCTTCACACATTTCCCTTCGTTAGAGAAAGTCAAGATTCACCTGGGAGCAATTTACCAATTCAGGACAGATTTAGAAAACAAGTCTAATGTAAATGTAGAAATATGCTTTACATATTATGACAACTTGTTCAACCATTCTGCATGTGAAGATGAACTAACGCCTAAATGTTGTGGGGGTGAGACTATTCAACAGAGACCCGTTATAATACATTTTGATCAACATGAAGCTTTGATAATGTAGGAAACAGCAGAGAGTTGGACATCATCATTAACATGATGAACCAAAGCATTCACAACTTGTTCAAAGAAATGACAAAGTGCTTTTTTGATGAAGTGACACAATGAAGACTGAACATCTGAGAGATGTACCAAAGAGACTGAGAAAAACTGTAATATCTCTATGTTCATATCTCTATGTTAGTATGTCTATGTTCATATCTCTATGTTCATATCTCTATGTTAATATGTCTATGTTAATATCTCTATGTTAATATCTCTATGTTAATATCTCTATGTTCATATCTCTATGTTAATATCTCTATGTTAATATGTCTATGTTAATATGTCTATGTTCATATGTCTATGTTAATATCTCTATGTTAATATGTTTATGTTAATATGTCTATGTTCATATGTCTATGTTAATATCTCTATGTTAATATCTCTATGTTAATATCTCTATGTTCATATGTCTATGTTAATATCTCTATGTTAATATCTCTATGTTAATATGTCTATGTTCATATGTCTATGTTAATATGTCTATGTTCATATGTCTATGTTAATATCTCTATGTTAATATGTTTATGTTAATATGTCTATGTTCATATGTCTATGTTAATATCTCTATGTTAATATCTCTATGTTAATATCTCTATGTTCATATCTCTATGTTCATATGTCTATGTTAATATCTCTATGTTAATATGTCTATGTTCATATCTCTATGTTAATATCTCTATGTTCATATGTCTATGTTAATATCTCTATGTTAATATGTCTATGTTCATATCTCTATGTTAATATCTCTATGTTAGTATCTCTATGTTAATATGTCTATGTTAATATCTCTATGTTAATATCTCTATGTTCATATCTCTATGTTAATATCTCTATGTTAATATCTCTATGTTCATATCTCTATGTTAGTATCTCTATGTTAGTATCTCTATGTTAATATGTCTATGTTAATATGTCTATGTTAATATCTCTATGTTCATATCTCTATGTTAATATGTCTATGTTAATATCTCTATGTTCATATCTCTATGTTAATATATCTATGTTAATATCTCTATGTTAATATCTCTATGTTCATATCTCTATGTTAATATCTCTATGTTAATATGTCTATGTTAATATGTCTATGTTCATATGTCTATGTTAATATCTCTATGTTAATATGTTTATGTTAATATGTCTATGTTCATATGTCTATGTTAATATCTCTATGTTAATATCTCTATGTTAATATCTCTATGTTCATATCTCTATGTTCATATGTCTATGTTAATATCTCTATGTTAATATCTCTATGTTAATATGTC
>CM036540.1:33389585-33394585 GCA_020745685.1 Tautogolabrus adspersus | reverse complement strand
TTCTGGAGTTTTGATTTTAGGAGGAAAACTCACGTCAGCGATGCCACAGTAATCACAGGTACGAATATTGAGTAATCTTAGAAATATTTTGGGACTGTCACTGATTCAAAACTGAACTTTGAAGCTAACTGTGGGGCGGTGTGTAAAAAGGCTCGTCTGTACTGTCGAAGGAAACTGTCGTACTTTCACGTTGATCGAACCATCATGACAACGTGCTATCGTGCTTTAATTAAATCAGTCTTGTCCTTTTCTTTGGTGTCATGGTTCAATCAAACATCTTTAAAAGAGAGAAACTCTTTAAATCAGATTGTTTAATGGTCCAGTGGTCTGATTGGTGAGTCACAGCCCTTCCCAGCGTCCCTGTACACCAGACAGTTACAGCGGATAGCTACGGCGATTTGAAATGATGATTCCCACCCTACAGCGCTTTCCAGCTCCTCCCCTCTGGACGGAGGCTCCTCCCCTCTGGACGGAGGCTCCTCGTCCCAAGGTGCAGAGCAAAGTGGTACAAACACAGCTTTGTTCCTGCTGCTATCACGGCACAGAACAAGCTGTAGTGTTTGCACATACACCTTATTTATTCATTTATGTCCAAAACGTACCTGGAGAGATGAATTATTGGTGTTTTAATCGATCTTATCGATGGGGACTTCTCTCTCACCTGATTGGTGGAACCTCGAGTGCTTCTATCACGTTTTTACCCTTTTTAGTAACTGATAACTTTTTAGGTTTTTATAATGTTTGAGTAGATCTCCTCTCTGATGTGCTGTTCATTGTTCCATTTGTCTTGTAATCTGTGTGTCATGATGGATGTCGATCTTGCTGGCTGCAAAGAAATCTACCTACAGGTACAAATAAAGTCACCTGAACCTGAACCTGAACCTGAACCTGAACCTTTTAATGACGTGAAATCACTTTCACCAGCTCCAGTCAGCTGACCTCAGTAAATCCAGACTCTCTGAAGAGATGAGACGGACGTACCACGTCAGTATCAGGTGTGATTACGACCACGGAGGGGAGAGAGAGAGTCCTGTTTCTACGCAGGCTCTCATTGGCTACAGTAGCCTACGAACATTGAATGGAAGGCCATGATTGGTCCATTGAGGTGCCAATCGAAAGGTCAGAGTGCATGAATTAGTACAGAAATGTTGAATCAGTCAGTGGATCTTTATGGATATGATGTGTTTGTCCTGGATCTGGATCATGGACTCTGACCTGTGGATGGATGTAGCCGGAGTGATGAGTCATCATGGCGTCTTAAGATCTCACATCTAGTGACTCAGTAAAAATCTGATGTTTTTGTTGTTTCTGAATACGACTGGTGAACGTTAACTTTAAACTTCAGCTCATCATGTCACACTTTAGTGGACAAAGTAAACCTCACCTGAAGATCAGAGACTCCAGGAGGAAGGGAGCCATGTTTGTAGTCATCCAGAAGCTTGATGCTTTCTTTCAGATGTTTCTACAAACAGAGAAAAAGAAAAGGTGAGAAGTTCAGGATCAAATAACACGTTATTACCTCTCACAATATGAAATCCTGTAAATGTTCCTTTAAATCACTGTGTCTGTACCTTTGTATTTATTGAAACTATAATATGGAGTTTTTATATTTTACAGCGATGTTACCTCGGACACAAACAGCGTGCTCGGATCGATGATGGCAATGAAGTGCCTCAAACGTCCAAAGAATGAACCCTAAAAAAGACGACAAGACAGAAAGTTCATCCTTCATGAAAGTGAAGCCAAAGTCCTCTGAAGACGACGGATTCAACGTGGACACTGAAAACAACACGGTTAATGTTTCAGCTCGAGCACAGACTCCGAGCTGATGTTCACAAAGGCTAACCGGGCTAATCCAGGAAATTATTCACACTCTTTAATATCACAGCTGCTGGTTTGAGCTGCTGGTTTGAGCTGCTGGTTTGAGCTGCTGGTTTGAGCTGTTAGTTTGAGCTGTTGGTGGAGCTGCTGGTGGAGCTGCTGGTTTGAGCTGCTGGTGGAGCTGCTGGTGGAGCTGCTGGTTTGAGCTGCTGGTGGAGCTGCTGGTGGAGCTGTTGGTTGGAGATGCTGGTGGAGCTGCTGGTTTGAGCTGCTGGTGGAGCTGTTAGTTTGAGCTGTTGGTTGGAGATGCTGGTGGAGCTGCTGGTGGAGCTGTTAGTTTGAGCTGCTGGTGGAGCTGCTGGTTGGAGGGTGGAGCTGCTGGTTGGAGATGCTGGTGGAGCTGTTGGTTGGAGCTGCTGGTGGAGCTGCTGGTTGGAGGGTGGAGCTGCTGGTTGGAGATGCTGGTGGAGCTGCTGGTTGGAGATGCTGGTGGAGCTGTTGGTTGGAGCTGCTGGTGGAGCTGTTGGTTGGAGATGCTGGTGGAGCTGTTGGTTGGAGATGCTGGTGGAGCTGTTGGTTGGAGATGCTGGTGGAGCTGCTGGTGGAGCTGTTAGTTTGGGCTTCTGGTAGAGCTGCTGGTTTGAGCTGCTGGTGGAGCTGCTGGTTTGAGCTGCTGGTGGAGCTGCTGGTGGAGCTGTTAGTTTGGGCTTCTGGTAGAGCTGCTGGTTGGAGCTGCTGGTGGAGCTGCTGGTTTGAGCTGCTGGTGGAGCTGCTGGTGGAGCTGTTAGTTTGGGCTTCTGGTAGAGCTGCTGGTTGGAGCTGCTGGTGGAGCTGCTGGTTTGAGCTGCTGGTGGAGCTGCTGGTGGAGCTGTTAGTTTGGGCTTCTGGTAGAGCTGCTGGTTTGAGCTGCTGGTGGAGCTTCCTGTTTCTTGTTCCCTGTTCCCCTCGCTGTCTTCATCAGAATGCCAATTCACTGCGTGTTTGTGCCAACAGTGGGAAAAGGCCCCGCAGCGCTTTGTGCCAAGAATCTCTTTGGACGGAAACATGTTCGCTTCAATCACTTTCCCTCAGAGACATTCATCCGTTATGAAGGCTAGAGAACAGGCTGGAACAAAGCCCTCTGTGTTTGAAGGATATGTGCAGGATCCCGGGTCCTGGTTCAATCTTCAGTCCCCCTAAAGACTGTGAAGTAAAGCGTCTATCTGCAGTGAATCTCAGGACTCTGACGCGGCTGTTCCTCCTCTGACAGGCCGTATGTGCTGCAGTGCTGCTCGGGAAGAGTCTGTGAGGGAGCGGGCTTTAATTATGCATGAGTTTCAGCTCCCCGGAGACTACACAACAAGGCTGGCAGAGAACGAGCGGAGGAACGAGAACACACACACTGAGCAGGATTTATGCTGATTCAAGAACTGGCCTCATTTTAACGGCTCTGATGAAAGAACCTGAAACAGCAGCTCCATCAGTCCCTGACCCCGAACCTCAGGTTGGAGAACGCTTCAGTGGAGTCGGATCAGAGAGACGTGATGAACAGGAAAACCATAAATCATGCCATAAATAACCATCTTTGTGAAGTATAAACAGAAGACGTGATGATGGTGCTCCATAAACAAACAGGGTGTTTATTGATTCATGGAAAAGCTCACAAACACGTTTACAGATCTCATGGCCATTTTGCATCTTTGTTGTCATTCACTTTGCTCCTCTTTGTTTCTTGTCCCCCCCCCCCCCGATCATTGTGGGGCGTTTTTAGACGTTTTTTCTGATATTTTTTGTGCCATTGTGATTGTTGTCCTTTGGGTCCTTTCTGTCTTTTTGTGATTGTTCATCCCTCTGAGCTCATTTTGCATCTTCAGCTTGTGATTCATTCTGTTTGTATCAGCTGTCATCTTGTGTGTCTTTCTGTGGTCACATTCATTCTCTTCTTTGCAGCCCATGTTGTACTTTTATGTCTCAGTGATGGTTTTGCGCCTGCCCCTGGACCCCTTGGACCCTCTGGACCCCTTGGACCCTTGAACCCTTGGACCCCCTGGACCCTTGAACCCTTGGACCCCCTCGGCCAGAGGCCTGCAGATAACTTCAACACATTCTTCTTTAAAAATAGGAACGAGAAGAAAACACTTTCCTCGCTGCTCTTTGTTTGTTTTGTTGTTTCTATGACGATGATCTGAATCAAACCCGTCGGTCCACGTCTCTGCAGCTCAGCTGTTCCAGGTCACAAAGTTTGGTGACTTATTTCGCAGCCTGCATTCAGACTTCACTCTGAGAGAAACCGTCCAGTCAATGATTTCCTTTCTATAGTTTCATTAACGATCCTCAGGGACGAAACAACACACGCACACAGCGTGCAGCCGAGTTAACGTGAAGGTCAAATCATGATTCAGGGCTGACCGGAGCAAACCCCCCCGAGGACGAGAGAGTGAGTGAGTGAGTGAGTGAGTGAGTGACTGAGTGAGTGAGTGAGTGAGTGAGTGACTGAGTGAGTGACTGAGTGAGTGAGTGAGTGAGTGAGTGACTGAGTGAGTGACTGAGTGAGTGAGTGAGTGAGTGAGTGAGTGACTGACTGAGTGAGTAAATGAGTGACTGAGTGAGTGAGTGAGTGAGTGAGTTAGTTAGTGAATGAGTGAGTGAGTGAGTGAGTGACTGAGTGACTGAGTGAGTGACTGAGTGAGTAAATGAGTGAGTAAATGAGTGACTGAGTGAGTGAGTGAGTGAGTGAGTGAGTGAGTAAATGAGTGAGTAAATGAGTGACTGAGTGAGTGAGTGAGTGAGTGAGTGAGTAAATGAGTGAGTAAATGAGTGACTGAGTGAGTGAGTGAGTGAGTGAGTGACTGAGTGAGTGAGTGAGTGAGTGAGTGAGTAAATGACTGAGTGAGTGACTGAGTGAGTAAATGAGTGACTGAGTGAGTGAGTGAGTGAGTGAGTTAGTGACTGAGTGAATGACTGAGTGAGTGAGTGAGTGAGTTAGTTAGTGAATGAGTGAGTGAGTGAGTAAATGACTGAGTGAGTGACTGAGTGAGTGAGTGAGTGAGTTAGTTAGTGAATGAGTGAGTGAGTGAGTGAGTGACTGAGTGACTGAGTGAGTGACTGAGTGAGTAAATGAGTGACTGAGTGAGTGAGTGAGTGAGTGAGTGAGTGAGTGAGTGAGTGACTGAGTGAGTAAATGAGTGAGTAAATGAGTG
>CM036540.1:33322085-33384585 GCA_020745685.1 Tautogolabrus adspersus | reverse complement strand
TGGTTTGAGGTTAAAGCTTCACTGATGGTCTCTAGTTTAAATAAGAAGGTGGAGAGACAAGACCACTCCCCCCTGATGGAGACAAGACCATCCCCCCTGATTGAGACAAGACCATCCCCCCACTGATGGAGACAAGACCACTCCCCCCTGATGGAGACAACACCACTCCCCCCTGATTGAGACAAGACCACCCCCCCTGATTGAGACAAGACCACTCCCCTGATTGAGACAAGACCACTCCCCCTGATTGAGACAAGACCACTCCCCCCTGATGGAGACAAGACCATCCCCCCTGATTGAGACAAGACCATCCCCCCACTGATGGAGACAAGACCATCCCCCCTGATTGAGACAAGACCATCCCCCCACTGATGGAGACAAGACCACTCCCCCCTGATGGAGACAAGACCACTCCCCCCTGATTGAGACAAGACCATCCCCCCTGATGGAGACAAGACCACTCCCCCCTGATGGAGACAAGACCACTCCCCCCTGATTGAGACAAGACCACTCCCCCCACTGATGGAGACAAGACCACTCCCCCCTGATGGAGACAAGACCACTCCCCCCTGATTGAGACAAGACCACTCCCCCCTGATGGAGACAAGACCACTCCCCCCACTAATGGAGACAAGACCACTCCCCCCTGATGGAGACAAGACCACTCCCCCCACTAATGGAGACAAGACCACTCCCCCTGATGGAGACAAGACCACTCCCCCCTGATTGAGACAAGACCACTCCCCCACTAATGGAGACAAGACCACTCCCCCCTGATGGAGACAAGACCACTCCCCCTGATTTAGACAAGACCACTCCCCCTGATGGAGACAAGACCACTCCCCCCTGATTGAGACAAGACCACTCCCCCCTGATGGAGACAAGACCACTCCCCCCGCTGATGGAGACAAGACCACTCCCCCCACTGATGGAGACAAGACCACTCCCCCACTAATGGAGACAAGACCACTCCCCCCTGATTTAGACAAGACCACTCCCCCCTGATTGAGACAAGACCATCCCCCTGATTGAGACAAGACCACTCTCCCCCCCTGATGGAGACAAGACCACTCCCCCCTGATGGAGACAAGACCACTCCCCCCACTAATGGAGACAAGACCACTCCCCCCTGATTGAGACAAGACCACTCCCCCTGATGGAGACAAGACCACTCCCCCCACTAATGGAGACAAGACCACTCCCCCCACTGATGGAGACAAGACCACTCCCCCCTGATTTAGACAAGACCACTCCCCCCAGCTGATGGAGACAAGACCACTCCCCCCACTAATGGAGACAAGACCACTCCCCCCCACTGATGGAGACAAGACCACTCCCCCCTGATGGAGACAAGACCACTCCCCCCGCTGATGGAGACAAGACCACTCCCCCCACTGATGGAGACAAGACCACTCCCCCCACTAATGGAGACAAGACCACTCCCCCCACTGATGGAGACAAGACCACTCCCCCCACTAATGGAGACAAGTCCCTCCCCCCGATTGAGACAAGACCACTCCCCCACTGATGGAGACAAGACCACTCCCCCCACTGATGGAGACAAGACCACTCCCCCCACTGATGGAGACAAGACCCACTCCCCACTGATGGAGACAAGACCACTCCCCCCACTGATGGAGACAAGACCACTCCCCCCCCTGATGGAGACAAGACCATCCCCCCTGATTGAGACAAGACCACTCTCCCCCCTGATGGAGACAAGACCACTCTCCCCCCTGATGGAGACAAGACCACTCCCCCCACTAATGGAGACAAGACCACTCCCCCTGATGGAGACAAGACCACTCCCCCCTGATTTAGACAAGACCACTCCCCCCACTAATGGAGACAAGACCACTCCCCCCTGATGGAGACAAGACCACCCCCCCCCCTGATTGAGACAAGACCACTCCCCCTGATTGAGACAAGACCACTCCCCCCGCTGATGGAGACAAGACCACTCCCCCTGATTGAGACAAGACCATCCCCCCTGATGGAGACAAGACCACTCTCCCCCCTGATGGAGACAAGACCACTCTCCCCCCTGATGGAGACAAGACCACTCCCCCCACTAATGGAGACAAGACCACTCCCCCCACTGATGGAGACAAGACCACTCCCCCCTGATGGAGACAAGACCACTCCCCCCACTAATGGAGACAAGACCATCCCCCCTGATTGAGACAAGACCACTCCCCCCTGATGGAGACAAGACCACTCTCCCCCCTGATGGAGACAAGACCACTCTCCCCCCTGATGGAGACAAGACCACTCCCCCCACTAATGGAGACAAGACCACTCCCCCCTGATTGAGACAAGACCACTCCCCCCTGATGGAGACAAGACCACTCCCCCCTGATGGAGACAAGACCACTCTCCCCCCTGATGGAGACAAGACCACTCTCCCCCCTGATGGAGACAAGACCACTCCCCCCACTAATGGAGACAAGACCACTCCCCCTGATGGAGACAAGACCACTCCCCCCTGATTGAGACAAGACCACTCCCCCCACTAATGGAGACAAGACCACTCCCCCTGATTTAGACAAGACCACTCCCCCTGATTTAGACAAGACCACTCCCCCCTGATTGAGACAAGACCACTCCCCCCACTGATGGAGACAAGACCACTCCCCCCTGATGGAGACAAGACCACTCCCCCCGCTGATGGAGACAAGACCACTCCCCCACTGATGGAGACAAGACCACTCCCCCACTGATGGAGACAAGACCACTCCCCCCTGATGGAGACAAGACCACTCCCCCCACTGATTGAGACAAGACCACTCCCCCCACTGATGGAGACAAGACCACTCCCCCCTGATGGAGACAAGACCACTCCCCCCACTGATGGAGACAAGACCACTCCCCCTGATTTAGACAAGACCACTCCCCCCGCTGATGGAGACAAGACCACTCCCCCCACTGATGGAGACAAGACCACTCCCCCCACTAATGGAGACAAGTCCCTCCCCCCGATTGAGACAAGACCACTCCCCCACTGATGGAGACAAGACCACTCCCCACACTGATGGAGACAAGACCCTCCCCCCACTGATGGAGACAAGACCACTCCCCCCACTGATGGAGACAAGACCCACTCCCCACTGATGGAGACAAGACCACTCCCCCCACTGATGGAGACAAGACCCACTCCCCACTGATTGAGACAAGACCACTCCCCCCACTGATGGAGACAAGACCACTCCCCACTGATGGAGACAAGTATTAAAGCCATTCAATAAGGTGACATCAATCCATTGGTTCCCAATCTGGGGTCCTGGCCTCCCTAGAGGGGCGCCTGAGATCTCAGGCTGTGTCTGCTCTGAGGTTGGCAAATCTACATTTTCACATATTGAATAAAATCATGTTAAAACATTACAGGGTTAGGGGAGTGTGTGCAAAACTAAAATGTCAGCTAACCTTTGAAAGCAATGTATCACATTTCATGTTGGTCCTGGTGGAAGGGGGGCTCAGCTTTTCTTAGATTCAAGTAGGGGGGCTCCATGAAAACTCTGGGAACCACTGCATCAGTAAACGTGAGACTTGACAGTGTATCAGTGAATTCAGCACATCTCCTGAGTATACAGCAACATCACAAACCTGTGCTGTTAAATGCTTTAAAGAGGCTAAGCTAGAGGCTAATAAAGGGAAGTGATCAGCTGTGCAGGACTAACTGGTGAACACTTGATTGTAATAAATGGCACAGACTAAAATACGACCTCTGGAGGTCTGTGGCGTCAGAGGAAGACGTACATGCTGAAGCAACATGTTTCAAGGCCAACTGTTTGGTGAGCAGCGCCCTCTGGTGGAGATAACGGAGCACTGCTGCAGCATGTGTGCAGGATGAGCTGTCTCTGCAGTGTGAGGTCTGATCTCTGACAAACCAACAACAACAAGACGTGAATCATTGTGGTTCATGTGCACTTTATTAACAGTATACTGCGGTCATGTAAAGCATTGCATGAAGCTACAGTGGTACTAGAGTGTTCTTAGTATATATTATCAGGACAAAAGTATTCAATACAAATAACTTATTAAACGTTATTTACTGCCTCGATTCTTCCTGCAGTCAAAAGTGAATTCAACAGAAACAAATTGCAGACAGAAAGAACGTCATTCAAACATTTGTGTTGTTAATTGAAGAAGTAAGAACACAGTCGGGGTCGTCTGTAAGTCTTCTCAGTCGGGGTCGTCTGTAAGTCTCTTCAGTCGGGGTCGTCTGTAAGTCTTCTCAGTCGGGGTCGTCTGTAAGTCTTCTCAGTCGGGGTCGTCTGTAAGTCTTCTCAGTCGGGGTCGTCTGTAAGTCTCTTCAGTCGGGGTCGTCTGTAAGTCTCCTCAGTCGGGGTCGTCTGTAAGTCTTTTCAGTCGGGGTCGTCTGTAAGTCTTTTCAGTCGGGGTCGTCTGTAAGTCTTTTCAGTCGGGGTCGTCTGTAAGTCTTTTCAGTCGGGGTCGTCTGTAAGTCTTTTCAGTCGGGGTCGTCTGTAAGTCTTTACTGTCTGGGTCGTCTGGAAGTCTCTTCAGTCGGGGTCGTCTGGAAGTCTCTTCAGTCGGGGTCGTCTGGAAGTCTCTTCAGTCGGGGTCGTCTGTAAGTCTCTTCAGTCGGGGTCGTCTGTAAGTCTTCTCAGTCGGGGTCGTCTGTAAGTCTCTTCAGTCGGGGTCGTCTGTAAGTCTCTTCAGTCGGGGTCGTCTGGAAGTCTCTTCAGTCGGGGTCGTCTGGAAGTCTCTTCAGTCGGGGTCGTCTGGAAGTCTCTTCAGTCGGGGTCGTCTGTAAGTCTCTTCAGTCGGGGTCGTCTGTAAGTCTTCTCAGTCGGGGTCGTCTGTAAGTCTCTTCAGTCGGGGTCGTCTGTAAGTCTCTTCAGTCGGGGTCGTCTGTAAGTCTCTTCAGTCGGGGTCGTCTGTAAGTCTTCTCAGTCGGGGTCGTCTGTAAGTCTCTTCAGTTGGGGTCGTCTGTAAGTCTTCTCAGTCGGGGTCGTCTGTAAGTCTCTTCAGTCGGGGTCGTCTGTAAGTCTCTTCAGTCGGGGTCGTCTGTAAGTCTCTTCAGTTGGGGTCGTCTGTAAGTCTTCTCAGTCGGGGTCGTCTGTAAGTCTCTTCAGTCGGGGTCGTCTGTAAGTCTCTTCAGTCGGGGTCGTCTGTAAGTCTCTTCAGTCGGGGTCGTCTGTAAGTCTCTTCAGTCGGGGTCGTCTGTAAGTCTTCTCAGTCGGGGTCGTCTGTAAGTCTCTTCAGTCGGGGTCGTCTGTAAGTCTCTTCAGTCGGGGTCGTCTGTAAGTCTCTTCAGTCGGGGTCGTCTGTAAGTCTTCTCAGTCGGGGTCGTCTGTAAGTCTCTTCAGTCGGGGTCGTCTGTAAGTCTTCTCAGTCGGGGTCGTCTGTAAGTCTTTTCAGTCGGGGTCGTCTGGAAGTCTCTTCAGTCGGGGTCGTCTGGAAGTCTCTTCAGTCGGGGTCGTCTGGAAGTCTCTTCAGTCGGGGTCGTCTGTAAGTCTCTTCAGTCGGGGTCGTCTGTAAGTCTTCTCAGTCGGGGTCGTCTGTAAGTCTCTTCAGTCGGGGTCGTCTGTAAGTCTCTTCAGTCGGGGTCGTCTGTAAGTCTCTTCAGTCGGGGTCGTCTGTAAGTCTTCTCAGTCGGGGTCGTCTGTAAGTCTCTTCAGTTGGGGTCGTCTGTAAGTCTTCTCAGTCGGGGTCGTCTGTAAGTCTTTTTAGTCGGGGTCGTCTGTAAGTCTTTTCAGTCGGGGTCGTCTGTAAGTCTTCTCAGTCGGGGTCGTCTGTAAGTCTCTTCAGTCGGGGTCGTCTGTAAGTCTCTTCAGTCGGGGTCGTCTGTAAGTCTTTTCAGTCGGGGTCGTCTGTAAGTCTTCTCAGTCGGGGTCGTCTGTAAGTCTCTTCAGTCGGGGTCGTCTGTAAGTCTTCTCACACACAGACAGGAACTTTGTTCTGATCATACAGTTAATGCAGGTACAGCTTTTATTTTGAAATATCTCCTAAATTATAAATATATGAAGTATAAATATGAAGTAACCTTTGTTTACATTCCACTGAACAGTTTGACATGAAGACACCCACTTTTGTTTTTCACAGCAACATCGAAAGGTTGATTAAATTTCATAAAAAACAAGGAAATAAATGAGGACATTTTAAAAAGTGCTTTTTTGAATGCATGTGTGAAGCCGAGTTTAAAGTGACAACAGCTGACTACTCTGAAGTTCTTCTAGTAAGCGTGGATAAAGTGTTTGTTTTTTTGCGTCTTCTTGGATAAAAGCTCTTTCTCGTTTATATTTTGTTCTGTTTTCTGCTCGTTCCAAACTCGGAGAGCAACCAGCATGCAGGTGGGACGCCACGTGTCTCCATGAACAGGGCAGTTTGAGCAGTGAGACCACCTGGAAACTGGTGGAGCATTGGTTGGAAGGTTCATGTCTTTAAAGAAAAACCCCATAGTTCAAAGAGTGCATGCAGCAGCACGGGGGTCACTTGTGTCTGGAGCGCACTTGAAGCAGCGTAGGTGTTTGCTCCATGATCCGCAGAAGAAGATTATCAATGTAGTCCTCCAGGTCTCGCACCTGAGACCTGACCTTCTTCAGCTCAGCTTCACATTTGTGCAGCTGGGCCTCCTGCCGCTCCGAGGCCGCCTGCTGCTTCTGCATGTCCATCTCCTGCTGCAGCAGCAGAGAGATCAGCTCCATGTTGGTCAGGTGCTGATACTGCGCAGAGTCGTGCACCGTCGCCTCCTGCAGGTGTGGGGTGGAAACAGTGCAGCCGTTTAATAACATTTACAGGAAGAGTTTCACATTTAGGGAAACACTGTGAGCTCATTTACTGTCTGATTAAAATGTCTTCATATGATTTCATGCTTCACTAGAAGAACAGGCACCAGTTTGGTTAGTTTGTGGACTTCTTTAACGTCAGCCTTTGAAGGTTGTCACCTTTAAATAGGAACTTGAAGTGTTGCACTGATACTCTTTTCTGTAATCTGCCAACAGTTTGATTGTAATGGGATTGATTTCTTTGGCACTAACTGGAAGCAACACCATATGTTTTTGTTCTTTTCCTTGTGTTTCCTGTTTTATTTGGTAGTTCTTGTTCCCAGTGTTTCTTGTCTCACTTCCTCCCTCTGTCTGGTTTCCCTCTATTTTGATCGCCCTGATTGTCTAACAAACTCTCAGACAGCTCAGCTGACGAGTCCAAAGTAATATCCACCTGATGACATCACACATTGACCTTTGTTACCGTTCCTTTGAGCTGTTTGACGTCAGTTTGGGATCCCTAACCACTTCCTGTTACTGTGCTTAACTTCCTGTCCTAACTTTCCATCTACAGGAAGGGCCTTACTTTATTTCAAAATAAAAGCATGAAGCAAGTCAAGTACTCTCAGCTTAAGACAGGACAAACATTCAAAATAAAAGCCTAATAAGTTTTATTTTGAAATGTGAAATAATGGGATTTCAAACATGTGTTTAAAACTAACAATAATCACCATTAAAAGTTGTAATGGTTTGACAGTCCTGATATAAAGTCCAAATGAAATATCCCAAACTATTGTAACCTTGGTTACAAGTATTTACGTTTACAAATGACTGCACCTGACTCTTCTCGGGCTCTGCTGCCGCCTGGTGGCTGGCGGTGCGTCCAGGGTGGATGGTAGACTTCAGCTTGTCCAGAACAGATCGGCTCTCTTTCTTCTCTGATTGGCTGGAGGTTAATGGCTTCACTGGATGAGGTCTGTAAAGTCAAGAGGTCAGAGTTGGTAAATGTTGGTAAAAAGTTGGTAAAACCAGACTCGTGATGAACAGCCACCTGCTGAAACTGCACCAGGCTTGACAATGGGATAGAGGGAGATGGGATAAGCTGCAGGAAGAAGGATAGGGATCCAACAACAATCCAGAGGAACCTACAAGACAACAGAGCTCTGCCTGTTCAACATGAGTCTGGTTCTGATCCAGGTTTCTGTCTGTTCAACATGAGTCTGGTTCTGTTCCAGGTTTCTGTCTGTTCTACATGAGTCTGGTTCTGTTCCAGGTTTCTGCCTGTTCAACATGAGTCTGGTTCTGTTCCAGGTTTCTGCCTGTTCAACATGAGTCTGGTTCTGATCCAGGTTTCTGTCTGTTCAACATGAGTCTGGTTCTGCTCCAGGTTTCTGCCTGTTCTACATGAGTCTGGTTCTGTTCCAGGTTTCTGCCTGTTCAACATGAGTCTGGTTCTGATCCAGGTTTCTGTCTGTTCTACATGAGTCTGGTTCTGTTCCAGGTTTCTGTCTGTTCAACATGAGTCTGGTTCTGTTCCAGGTCTCTGTCTGTTCAACATGAGTCTGGTTCTGCTCCAGGTTTCTGCCTGTTCTACATGAGTCTGGTTCTGTTCCAGGTTTCTGCCTGTTCTACATGAGTCTGGTTCTGCTCCAGGTTTCTGCCTGTTCTACATGAGTCTGGTTCTGTTCCAGGTTTCTGCCTGTTCTACATGAGTCTGGTTCTGCTCCAGGTTTCTGCCTGTTCTACATGAGTCTGGTTCTGTTCCAGGTTTCTGTCTGTTCTACATGAGTCTGGTTCTGTTCCAGGTTTCTGCCTGTTCTACATGAGTCTGGTTCTGTTCCAGGTTTCTGTCTGTTCAACATGAGTCTGGTTCTGTTCCAGGTTTCTGTCTGTTCAACATGAGTCTGGTTCTGTTCCAGGTTTCTGCCTGTTCAACATGAGTCTGGTTCTGTTCCAGGTTTCTGTCTGTTCATCATGAGTCTGGTTCTGCTCCAGGTTTCTGCCTGTTCAACATGAGTCTGGTTCTGTTCCAGGTTTCTGTCTGTTCTACATGAGTCTGGTTCAGCTCCAGGTTTCTGCCTGTTCAACATGAGTCTGGTTCTGTTCCAGGTTTCTGCCTGTTCAACATGAGTCTGGTTCTGATCCAGGTTTAATGTTGGATCTTTGTTAATAATATAACAGAGGGTTTGGTCTCTGTTTGTAAAGTGACTGCAGATAATATTTGTTATGAATTGACGCGATACAAATGAGGATTGATTGCTTTTGGAAAGATGTGAAGGGTCTACAGGGTAACAGTGAGCGGTCAGTCTTTGACATCAGATTATACTGACATGATGTATCAGCGGCCAAAGTAGCAGAAAAAGAAGCTAAATTTAGAACAAAGTGTGAGAAAAACACAAAGTAACAAAAGCCCACAAGAAATAATGAGATGAAAAGCAATAATGAGAAGCAGAGCAAAGAGTGAAGCAGCAGGTATCATCCAAACAGCTTGGATGAAAAGACAAAACGTATAAAGGCATTTATCATCAAACAAGCAGGCCAGCAGCAAACAAAGCAAATGGAGCCCAAAATGAAAAGAAGTGTGAAGTGTGTCTGTTATTCCACATTTAATACAACTTGTAAACACCTACACATGTGGTAATCCTGGAGTGAGGATTCTCACCTGCTCTGCTGATGGGGCAGGTTGCTAGCTGGCTGAGTCTCCTCAGGCAAAAGTGAGTGCCGTGCATCGCTCAGAGGCTGGTCAGTGGTGGAGGTGGTAGAGTAGAGGGAGGTGGTGGAGTAGGGGGCCACATCCAGAGTAGTGCTGGCTCCAGCACAGGACCCTGTGCTTGAAGGATTTATGGGGGGGCAACAGACAGGGGTGGGTTGGAGTGTGGCTTGTGTATCAGCTGACAGAGAGAGTGCCCAAGGGGTGGAGAGAGAGGAGCGTTCAGGATCTTGCAAAGATTGCCCAATCTTTGTCTTTGAAGGGGTTCTGGAGTTTGGGGCAACTTTTGCATGAAGGTCTTCAAAACTGATGTCAGAAGATTTTCCTGCTGCACAATTTTGAGGCATTATGTGAACTTTTGAAGATATTGGTGATGTGCTCTTAGACTCATTGGGATTAGTTTGGTCTTTGACTGTGCTCTCTATTTGGGAATCTGTCTGTTTATTCAATGACAGTAAGCTAGAAAGAGCTGATTTAGTGGGCTGATAAGACAAAGGTCCTTCGCTGACTCCTGAGATATTTTTAACAAGGGACAACAGCTGTTCAAACTCTCTGTCACTGCTTATGCTTTGGATGTTTGGGCTGCCACCACTGTTCTGGCGGGACACTCCTTTTGGTCTAAAGCGCGCACTAACCACACCTGAGAATGACTCCTTCTGATTAGCTATGCCTTGGGGATTTCCATTATCATCAAAGTCTTTTTGTGTCGTTTTAAATACACTTCCTGGTGGATCCTGTCTTGGTTCAGTTTCAACATCAAACCGATTAGATGTTTGCTTTTGTGATGTTAAAGCGGTAATCATCTCGCTGGTTACCCTAGAGTTGCCATGTGGTGCCACGTTATTCAGTTCACATCGACAATCTTGGCAATTGTCTTGGCAAACCAACGAGACTTTGCACAGTTTGCTAGATGATGAGGTTATTTCAAAGGAAGAGTTCATCTCAGGTATGTAGGTGTCCTTCAAGGTGAACATATCCTCTGGTGGGGTCGCTGTGTCTGTACGGAAAGAAACTATCTGTGAATCTTCTGGCAGCTGTGGAACAATCCCACCAAAACTGTTGATGCCTCTGAGAGTGTCGACTACCTCTGACTGTGAAGAGCCATCTGAGTCAATGAATCCAAAATCTGAATGATTAACATTCATGTTCAAATCTCCCAAAGTTAGAGAGAAAGACACATTATTGTTGATGCATTCAGTTTCTGGTTCAGACTCTTTCTCCTCTACTGAAGTAGGCTTCATCTCTTGGACCTTTCCTTCTCGCTTTGAGCCAGTAATGGATGACAAGCTCAATAGGTCAGCAACAGATATCTCACGATCCAGAATCTTTTTAGAACCTGAGTTCATTGATGTGATCTTTCTAGCTTCTTCAGCATGCATCGATGAAAGATGGCTGTCTACTTTGGGTTGTCCGTAGCTTCCTCGACATACACGTCCATACAAGTCTTGTTCAAACAGCATCCCTCGCCAGCAGTCAGCGTTATCTTCCAAAGGTTCATACTTAAACTTCGTCAGCCTCTCTTCGGACACAAATCCAGGTGAAGTAACATTCGTGTAAGGTTGGGAGTGGACACTTAGGGAGTCCGAGGTCTCACTGCCTGTGTGAGGGTCTGGAGATATACTGTTTCTCTTTGATTCACCCTCTCTTTCACGTTGCAGCGAGGCAACGCCGGTCTGTGAGAGCAGGTAGGCTTCTTTGTGGACAGCAAGCTCTTGACCTCTGTGCAGCCAGCCGTCTGAGTAGATCTCGTTCACTGAGTTTCGTAAAAGTCTCCTTGGAGGTAAAGGTGGAGGCTCCTCCTCACATGCTTCCAGTTCCTGTGCAAGACTTTTGGTGTTAATTGGAGGGTTACTACGTATACAAGAGGAAGTTGGACTAGTTCTTGGCAGAGGAAGACTCCCTTTAGGTGAGTTAAGCCTGCTTGATGCAAAAGCATCAAAGGAGTCGTCCCATTCTGCTGATGTCTCCGACATTGAACGAGGGGCTGTGTGGTTAGAGTAATGGTTGCCTACTTTGGGCAGTAATGCAGGGAGGGATATCTGTCTAGCTACGGGCCTGGGGCGATCCCGCTTAATGAAAGCCATATTTGGAGCATTGACATTTTGAGCAGGGTTGGGTTTGCAGGGATGAGATGGCACAGTAGTGTAATGGAAGGGGGATGAGCTAGGAGAGTAGCAAGGAGCAAATGTTGGGGACTTCTGCAACTCTTCGGCTATGAGCTCCTCAAAAAAGGGGTTGTGTTGCATATGTGAGGGGAAAGGATTGGAAGGGGAGATCGGGGTTGAGGCAGGAGAAGAGGTGAAAGGATTGGTGTGACTGTAGTCGTCAGGTGAGACATGACCTGAGGGGGAGGCAGAGGGAGAGGAGTGCTGAGGGGGTACAGGGGAGGGAAGAGGAAGGGGAGGGGGCGCGGCTGAGCTGCTTTCTACCTTAGGAGAAACTTCCAGCCTGTAGAGGGAAATAGGGCACAATAGTCCTCTTAGTTAATGATGTGCCAGGTTACCAAATGGGGAACATCTTTCTCACACAAACTAGGAAGACAATCAAGAAACGAGCAGAAATTCCACAACAGAATTTGCCCAACATCACTAGATATAACAGTGGCCAAATGAAAAAAGTGTGAAAAAAGCAACAGAAATTGAATAAAAAGCAAAGCACATTTGCAAAATAATCAAGCAAAAGCAAAAACAACAAAAACAAATGCATTGTAGGCATTCCAGACCATCTGTGATTGTGGTTGCTGAGCTCATACTTTATCAACATGGAATGATTTCATAATGTCCTTATTGAAAGAACATTTACCTAAAGCCTAATGATGCATCTTTGAAAGAGAACCAGGAATACGCTGGAGATAAAAATGGAATTGCTGGAGTGCTACCTTGTGGAGAGTGTGGCATGAGATAATGGTACAGCATAGTCGTAAAATGGAGAATGCTATGAACCTAATCAACTCCATTTTCGAAATGAGCAAGGAGTCGAGCAAAGACTGAACTTAGGACACTCAACTAAAAGGAGGACTCCCAGAGCCTGTCATTCATCAAACACTGTAGAGAAGAGAGATGGAGCTGTACAAGACTCACCTTGGCTTGTTCTGGGAGTCACCTGAGCCAAACCAGCCTCTCAGCCTCCCCTCAGATGTAGACGACTGGTTCAAATCAGACTTAGCTGGGAGAGACTCACTCCTTCCCCCAGAGAATAACGTCATTCTTAGCTTCCTTCCTTTCTCAGGGGAGCCAGCAGTAGAGGGGACAACTGGCAAGGCTGCCTGAACAGCGCGACCTCCTGCCTGAGCTTGCTGACTGGGTGGAGATGATGCCTGAGCTTCCTTTTCATCCTCTCTTTCATCTTTCTTCATCTTGTCAAAAGACCAGCGCCGGCCCTCTGAGTAGGAACCTTTGTCTTCACTTCTCTTGGTGATGTTCTGCAGGGAGCGAGACAGCGGGGAGCACTTCTCCAGCAGGACCAACTTAGACGAGTGGGCTCCCGAAATCCTTGGAGTGGACGGCTCGGAGTTGTAAACGTGGCTCCCATTTATACACAAAGAAGACTTGGACTGAGTCATGGTCTGACCCTTGAGAGACTCCAGTGCTGGATTTGTTCGGGGGAAGGCTGTTGTGATCTTGCTGGCTTCATCGCTGAAAGCTCGCTTGTGTGTGAGAACCCTTGTGGTGTGCTGGCTGGTGAGCACTGTTGGAAGGACAGAGCACTGGGTTACAGCTTTTGTTATGAACAGAAATAAATTACAGCAAATGTATTGAATCTGTTCGTTCACAGAGTTGGTATTGAATCATTCAGATCATTTTCCTTTTAACCTGTCTTTCCTTTAAGAAGTTACAACAATACAAAAACCACTTTGGGGCAGTGTAAAGAAGGCAACATGTTGTTTTTGCCAATTTGTTCTAAAGTATTTGCCTAATTACACATCTTACAACATTAGCAACTGTTGGGAGACAGTTATACAGCTATCCAACAAGTGGAAGTTCAATTATCATTCTTCCTTTTAGCTTAAGTTTCCACCAACTCTAAAAAGTTTGTACTGAAGCTGCTAACTAGCTTTACTAAATGAAGCTAATCGCTAACTTCCCTAGTCAAATAATTTCGTTGTACAATTGTATAATGACAATAAAGGCATTCTATTCTAGTCCCCAGTATGGTGCTGCGTTGGTAAGATAAGATCAGAGTCCTGGGTTAGATGCTAACCCTGCAGTGCTTAGAGGGAAAGCTAATACAGGAAGTTAAAAACCAAGCACAACTCCTTTGCCATCATCGAGTCCATCCTCTCCTCCTCCATCACAGTCTGGTACGCTGCAGCCACAGCAAAAGACAAGTGCAGGCTGCAGCGTATCATCCGCTCTGCAGAGAAGGTGATCGGCTGCAGTCTACCATCTCTCCACGACCTGTACACCTCCAGGACCCTGAGGCGTGCAGGTAAGATTGTGGCCGACCCCTCTCACCCCGCACATGGACTGTTTGAGACTCTCCCCTCTGGCAAGAGGCTGCGGTCCATCAGGACCAAAACCTCTCGCCACAAGAACAGTTTCTTCCCCTCTTGCTATTTTGGCTTTATTTCCCTTGTTAAATGTTTTGCACCAATACACCAAGACAAATTCCTTGTATGTGTAAATGTACTTGGCAATAAACCCGATTCTGATTCTGATTCTGATTGTATTGAGTCAAACCACTGCTCATCTTGTTCATCCATCTTAAAAACAGAATTGTATTCCAACGTAGAGCACTGATACTTGCTATGGCTCATATTGTTAGAGGTGTATCAAAGTTTAAAGGTTGACCTATTCTGCTGATTTTAAACTCTCAGATAGTGTTACAATGCTGCAAAGTTTCAGATCATGAGGTAAACGTATGTTGGAGTAATCCCAGGATGAGTCTGCAGAGGGCGCTAAACGCCTTGTTCTGTAAATCACACCATAGTTCTCGGATATGAAACCAAGAATTTTACCAGACGGCTTCAAGCCTCTACGTAAGCCGCTGAAACCTCTTACATAGACTCTCTTCTCCCAGCACTGAAGACCAGCCCTCCCCTGGCAGCCCTGCAGTGTTCTGCCCCCCTCAGGAAGGCTTCCAGAGAGCTGGCCAATCAGAAGAGAGTAGGCACGTGGGGAGGGGGGGCCTTAAAGAGACAGCAGCTGAAACAAACGGTTTCAGACAGAGGCTGAAATGAGGGTTTTTACTGATGCAAGTATCAGATAAAGAAGATCATGTAAAGCTGCTCTAAAGGTTTCACACACTGAAGACATGAGAGGGGAACACGATGAGAATTTGGGAGCTTTGAAGAGTAAGTAAAAATATGAATCTGTTTTTAGTATCTGAAAAATGTTTTAGGCAGAAAATCACCAAGAATCATTACGTTCTTGTTTGTGATCAACATGAGTCATTAAGAAAGAGCCTACCCTCAGCATGTGCTGTGTGAACTTATCCTCAGGCTCATGTTCTCTAAGTTTGAATAGGTCTACCTTATTTAAAAGAGTATGATGGAGGGGAGAGTTGTCCTACTTCTGGAGACTGGGCCCGCTGCTTTTACAAACTCTGTTCAGGTAATACCTACAGTCACCAGCTGTGATGTCATGGAGTCATAGATCATCTCAGCCTACCTTTTTTAGCTAAATCTGTCTCTCCGTAGTGGGTGTCCACTCTCACTTTGCTGCTGTAGATGGGAGAGCTTGGAGGGTCAGACATCAGGTCCAGGCTGGGTGGAGGGCCGGGGTTTTCACTGGCCATAGATGAAATACTACTGTCTGAAGCCAGCGACGAGCATGACCTGGAGTCAGAAGACTTTCGCAGCCTTCCTTTGAAGAAATCTTTAACCTTACTCCTCTTCTCCTCCGCTATCTCCACATCCCGTGATTCCACCGCTACGCCACCCTCCTCTCCAAACGGCTGCCCCAGGGACGCTGACAGGGCTGCGTAACGGCCCGGCACAATGGCCGAGGAAGACTCCATGTCCCCCCTCTTCCTGCCTGTGACACGATCCTTGAGTTTGCCAAACGCAGAGCGAGGTTTGTCCTTCATGGTGAGGTCAAACATGCTGGCTGTCATGTTGTTGCGTGTGAACTGAACTGTTACCTGAAGTTCACCACGTTCCTTCTCCTTCCGTCCAGCCTTAGAGTTGAGCTTAAACCATCTGAACACCAAAAGAAAAGAAACAGTCAACATCCACACTGTGACCGTCAGTCTAATATCTAAATACATTACTTTTAGAGCCCTGAACTAGATATCAGTATGGGCAAATATATGTTTTTTACAACTTTTTTAAAGAACATAAAATACAGAAAAAGCAAAGCTGGAGGTGATTGAGACATGGTTGTGTCGCTGGTTAAGCAAAGCACGCTTAATGTTAAGGAAAGAGTCCATTTGAAAGCCTTATTTTATCATATCAATGTACATTCCCCAAAGAAAAGGGCTTTTTGCAATCCAGCCAAGCTGCAACCTCCTCTGTTATAAAATGAAGCCACAATGTAAACTGCAGTTCCTCGAGTGTCCACTAGAGGCGGGCTCCAAAAGACCCAGAAGTCACATACACACCCCATGTTATAATGTCAGTAACATGTTTACAGCCTGGTACAATGTCTTTGTGTGCACACACTTCAGGGGGTGAATGTGTTTACAACTCTGTGAACAAAAAGCGGTACACAAAATTAGGGGCGTGGTCAATCTGACTGCAGGCCGTGTTGTAGCTGTTTGTCAGGCGACTTAAGTCCCGCCTCTGCTACTCCTCTCTATCTGTCGTTAGGTTGATCTAAAGTTTGACAGAGTCAGCATTTCCAATATGGCAACGGCCAAGGATAGGCTCCATAACAGCTCTTCAGAAACCGTCACTCAGACTTCATACACTAGTTCAGCTCAACATTTCAATAAACCAGTGATCAGTAATTCACTTCTTTGACCCTAGTATCCACCTTATAATCCACATATGTTCCGGGCTTTATGAGCCTCTGCAGGGTATCTGGTATAAGCACAGGCCTGCACGGTTCCTCCGGTCTTTCCCCGCAGCAGAACCAGCAACAACACAAGACACTGATTTCCTTTTGGAATGTTTTTCCATGAATTACACAATATGGGACTAAAGCTCAGGGCCATTACAACGAACCTCAGCGCAGGAAATCAAAACCCAAATTCCTTGAGGTCACCCCATCGGTGTTGATGCATTTTAAAGACGCGTGCAGAACTGTGTGAGGAGTAAACCAATGCAATCCTCCCCCTGCTCCCGCCTCCTGGTTCCAAGTGGACCAGAGAAAGTGCTGCAGAGCCAAAACTAACAGGAGAAATCCAGTGTGAGTTTGACTGAGTGCTGAGAGTCTCAAATTAAAGCCAGATGTGTTGCTTTGCTCTTCTGTCTTTACAGATGTTGCATTGCACAGATGTCCTGCAGTGAGGACTAGATCCTGAAGATGATCCGAACCAGGAACAGACTCATAAAGTCCAGGTAAACATCAGTGTCATACTTTCTGCCCATTGTAACACAGCAGTGTTCATTAGAAACTCTCTCTAAGCTACAGTAACTTCTTTTTTCATTTTGCTTCTCTAAATAAGAAGATGTTCACATGTAAATATATGTAGATGTTTACACACATACACATCGTATACAGGAATTATGTACAACCATATTGTAAAATGTAGATTTGATATAGAAACATTCTTTAAATTTAGATTAATAGGAAATGTATGAATGAATGGAGCAGGGGGGGATTAAATACGTTTATACTTCTTCCCACTCCTTTTCAGACGTGTACATTTATACAGGAAGTATTTGAGAGCTTGTTTTGTATGATGTCATTCATTGTTTGTCCATATTAATAACTAACTTCCATCACCAGGTGTTCAATTACTCTAAACACAGAGACTCATGGAGCACCTCGCTTTAGTTTGGTGACGAGTTCTCTCACCATCAGTCATCATGAATCATCGGTCCTGTTACACTTTAAGAGCATCTTTATAACCACTGAGTGTGTGTGTGTGTGTGTGTGTGTGTGTGTGTGTGTGTGTGTGTGTGTGTGTGTGTGTGTGTCGACCCCTGACTGTGTCAGAGCTCTTCCTGCTGCCTTGTACCTCTCCTCACTCAGGTAGCCTTCAGGCAGAAAGGGGCGGAGCCAGTTAATTTGATATCATGCACCTGGGCAGGCTGGGCCTGAGTATTGAAGCTGGCTTCTCAGTCTCTGTCACTCTTTCGTCAACACTTCACACATTCACCATTACAACCACCACTGATGAACAGATTCTTTGATCAGGATTATTAGCCTTAAATAACTCTAAAGGTGTGTGGTCTCCGTGTTTGTCCAGCTCACTGAGCCTGAGTTGTGACAGTGCGTATATAAAATATAAACCTATTATAAATGTATACGTGTAAGGGGATGGTGTGGATCGTGCAGTAAGATGGAGTCTTTGTTCCAGCTGAACTTGTTTCACAGTGAAAACTGCATCTCATCTGATTTGCAATGCATTGTGGGTGCTGCTGCTGGAGGGTATAAGCCTACAATGAGCATGGGAGCACTTCATCATCCTGCAAAACACAACAGTCAGGACAGTCTTATCATTCAGTCATGACTCTGATGTGAAGTTTAAAGGCACATGATGATTATGAATTAAACATGACAGAGAGATATTACTTTAACAGATAATGTGTTCATATCTAAGCTTGACATAGAAATACTGCAGATAGATCTTATCCTCTCCTAGCCTCAGTGCTGTCTCATTAAAGCCAGGAGAGGATTAGAGCCACTGCAAACACATTCTTCTGATTAGGGTTATCTGTTTATCTATTTCTTTTACAAATCTGACTTTAAAGTCTGTATTTGAAAAAAAGTCCCCCCCCCATTGGCCCTGATCCTCTTCGTCATATTGGCACTATAACTGTAAAGGTGCATTAGCTGATGCAGGTTACATTAAGAATCCGAACAGGACGTACTCATCTCGAGGACACATCCCGTCCTGAAATATCTTCTCCAGAGGAATGATGGTTTGACCGAGAAACACGTCCAGACCGATGAGCACGCGGTGCATGACGGTGAGGACCAGGTCTCCGTTCCCCGGGGGGGTAGGAGCTCTGGCCGCCGTCCTCCAGGATCCCCGGGAGAAGCTCGAAACAGCACTCCTCGTTCCACTCGGGCACCTCCGCCTTTTCCACCAGCCCGGTGGTGTACTTCTCCTTCCCCACCTGGATGATGGTGTAGAGGTAGCGGCTGCCGTGCTTGCCCTTGGTCCGCAGTCCTCTCGCGCGGAGGATGGTGACATTCACGTGAGTGGGCACCCATCTTTGATCATCGTCCAGATCGATCAGTGACATCATCTTGGACCGATGCTGCTAATGTGTCGTCAAATACGCACAATGTCTTTTATTCCTTTGTCGAACCTGTGGGCTCGGAGACAAACCCCCTGTGCACTGAGCTCCGTGCTGCGCCAAAAACCTCTGCAGAATCCGTCAGTCCGCTGAAGAGCCTCTGAGGGTTTATCCGAGGTCACTTTCTAGACAGTACACCGGGCTCAACTTAAAGCTCCGCATGCCATTCCCAAATCCAGTCAGAGCAAACCATGTGAGTCCGGCTGCTGCGTACAGGATTCTCCCCGCTCCTCCTGCGTGTCGCACCACTTAGTCCAGAGTCCAAAATGTGCTTCTGACTGTGTCCACGACCGGCCCACCCTCCTCCAGACCCTTCTCCAGCAGCAGCAGCAGCAGCAGCAGCAGCAGGCCCGCACACAGAGAGGGGGCTGCCGCAAAATGACAGAGAAAGAGAAGCTCCGTCACATCCACACACTCACCATGTCCTGCTCCGTCTGCTGAGCTGTGTGCAGAAGCGTCGAGTCACAGCAGACAGTATGAAGATGATGCTGCTGAGATCATGTGAGCAGAGAGGAGACATGCACAGAGTCTGCACAACACATGAGTCCACTCTACTTTCTGGGCGGAACCATTCAATCCTTCCATCCATCCATCCATCCATCCATCTTCTTTCCGCTTATCCGGGGTCGGGTCTTATTTCCTCTTTATTTGATCATAATTTATTTCCCCAACAAATGACATGCAGACAACCAATAAAAAACGAGCTATCAAAAGAAGTTACTGAAAATAGAGATAAAGATGAAAAAGGATGATTTAATCATGACTGTGTTCTTATTGTTATATGTGGACCCTGAAACATGATGTCACAGTATCAATTTAAAGAGACAGTACAGACCCCCTCGTCCTGTACTGGGGAGCTGATTCCTGCTGACGGACTGCATCAGGTTTCTGTTATTCACAGAACTACGACGTCCTCTGGTGGAGATCAGAGGCAGTGCATGTACTGAAGACTCCATCAGCCTCCATTACTGAGAGAGCCTCCACATGTATTCTAAATATTTGACCGACACTCACATATTAAAACAATAACATGTGTATGTAACTTTAATAGAAAGTTGGAGGTGTGGTCTGGAGAGTACTAATTCTTCTCGTGGATGTTAGGATGCAGCGAGTAGATGAATAGTGAGTATAGTTTATTCTGCAGCTCCAGCAGCACTTGCTCTTTTAAACATTCACTCTGATGTCACTTTGAGTTTTATTTAAAGCTCCAATGAAGACTTTTTAGTTTCTTGTGAAACAAACTGAAGAACACCAGCAAACAAAACCATCAACATTAAGATGGAAAAACTTTTAAAGTCATTAATCCCTGTTAAAAACAGCAGGTATCAGTTGGACGTGAAGATGGGTTGGTGGATTGATGGATGGATGGATGGATGGATGGATGGATGGATGGATGAATGGATGGATGGATGGATGGATGGATGAATGGATGGATGGATGGATGGGTGGATGAATGGGTGGATGGATGGATGGATGGATGGATGGATGAATGGATGGATGAATGGATGAATGGATGGACGGATGGATGGATGGATGGATGGATGGATGGATGGATGGATGGATGAATGGATGGATGGGTGGATGAATGGGTGGATGGATGGATGGATGGATGGATGAATGGATGGATGGGTGGATGAATGGGTGGATGGATGGATGGATGGATGGATGAATGGATGGATGAATGGATGAATGGATGGACGGATGGATGGATGGATGAAAGGATGGATGAATGGATGGATGGATGGGTGGATGGATGGATTGACGGATGGATGAATGGATGGATGGATTGACTGATGGATGAATGGATGGATGAATGGATGGATGGATTGACTGATGGATGAATGGATGGATGAATGGATGGATGGACAGATGGATGGATGGGTGGATGAATGGGTGGATGGATGGATGGATGAATGGATGAATGGGTGGATGAATGGATGAATGGATGGACGGATGGCTGGATGGATGAAAGGATGGATGAATGGGTGGATGGATGGATGAAAGGATGGATGGGTGGATGGATGGATTGACGGATGGATGGATGAATGGATGGACTGATGGATGAATGGATGGATGAATGGATGGATGGATTGACTGATGGATGAATGGATGGATGAATGGATGGATGGATTGACTGATGGATGAATGGATGGATGGATTGACTGATGGATGAATGGATGGATGAATGGGTGGATGAATGGGTGGATGGATGGATGAATGGGTGGATGGATTGACGGATGGATGAATGGATGGATGGATGGATGGATGGATGAATGGATGGATGAATGGATGGATGAATGGGTGGATGGATTGACTGATGGATGAATGGATGGATGAATGGGTGGATGGATTAGATGGAAGGGCTAGTTGGATAAAAATGAACCATCATCAACGTTTCAGCTTCAGTTCTTTTTTGTTTATTATAAATAAAACCAACAGAAGCTTTCAGATCAGTAAAAATGCGATCGATGTTTCACAGTGTCGTTACCAGTAAATACAAATCGACGCTCACATTCAGAACAGCAACACGACGACAGAATCCGACTGAGGAAGGTTTCTGTGGCACTTTTCTACTTGGCTTTTAAAGAGAGAGAGACGTGGTATTTCATAACAGCTCACACAATACTGAACGTTATATTAAACATTTACACAAACAGCTTGGCAACAGGATCAGGTAGATCTGGTACATTCTAACGTAGAAAACACGGCCCATGAGTAAAGTGATGAGAATCAAAGAAACATGTTTGAAGTGTGTTGGCGGACTGGTCGCTGAAGGACAGCTCCAGCCACAGTGAGACGACACAATGAGCTTCAGGGAGTCATACTTAACTTACTGTAGGTCAACAGTCATATTTACAATGAGACAGGTTCTGTCATCAATATGAAGAAGACATCCGTTTTAATATTCCTAGCTGTGACTTGTGATGATGTGACTGAAACCTGGTCTTGACTCCAGTGTAAGGCATTAGTATCTGGCTGCTGCCCAGAACAACAAGATGGGACCACCATCATCTGTTTTTACAAAAAAACTCAATGGGAAACGCAAAACATGTTCCTCGCACTTTGATTCATACAAGATATCTTTCCTTAGAATGAATTTAACCATCTTTGATGGGAAAACACAAATCTTTATTTTGAACTGATTCTTTCTGCAGATCTGGATTTACTGACGCATCATCTGAAATTTTCTGTTAACAAAAAGTCTTTAACTGTAGTGAAGCTGCATGGGGCTCACTGGACGGCTCTTTTCTTCCTGAAATAAAACCAGAATCATAGAAAGTGTTTGAAACACAACAGGCAACACGACGTCTCAGAGGCACTCCTGCAGAAACCCAAGGTGCTCAGCCAGCGACACCCAAACATATCAAAGGTCCTTTCTGTGACGGATGATTTTACGTCATTAGGGGACCGAACATGCGTCTGATATGTTTCTGATTACTGGAAGGTTTGCATGTAAGTTCACAATCTGAAGTATTGGTTGGATGCTGACGTAAGTTCTGTAAACAACAAAGGATAAAAAAGGAAGCGAATGGAATCCCAAACATTTGAAATGTCAGATGTTGACTGAACATAATGACACAAAGGATGAAGTGTTCTTATGTTCGATAAGCGTCTGGAATGTTTTCCGCACAGAATAAAGTGACAGGTTCAGGTCAGTGTTTCGGGATATGTCGTAATGCGGCTACATATACGGCTTCTGTCTTTGATTCCTTCTCTCTCTTCAGTCTGATTGGCTGTTCTGGCAGCCTTTTAAATACAGCTCGTCTTGTGACAGATGTCCATCAAAGGCGTCCATGTACAGGCTGCTGGTGCTGCTGCCGCTGCTGCCCAGAAACGTGCCGACCGCTCGGCCCTGGCGAGCATGACCCACGGCGTCGCTGAACACTTTGTTGATCTGCTCCTCTGACGGCATCCACCAGTCGGGGTTTGAGGCACAGTGCATCCGGATGAACTCTGGTAGGAGGAGAATAATGTTTTAGTTATTGGTAACAGAGATGGACAGGATGATGGTTACATAAACCACTGATATCAGTTTATTTCTGAATTTCTCTTAATGGCCAGGCACCATCTAATTTTAAAGACCTATTAGATCCATGTTACCCTTCGAGAACATTACGCTCCCAGAATGCAGGCCTGCTCGTGGTACCTACAGACTAAATGTACTATGGGAGGTAGAGCCTTCAGTTATCAGGCCTGCTCGTGTTACCTACGGTCTCTAAATGTACTATGGGAGGTAGAGCCTTCAGTTATCAGGCCTGCTCGTGGTACCTACAGTCTCTAAATGTACTATGGGAGGTAGAGCCTTCAGTTATCAGGCCTGCTCGTGGTACCTACAGTCTCTAAATGTACTATGGGAGGTAGAGCCTTCAGTTATCAGGCCTGCTCGTGGTACCTACAGTCTCTAAATGTACTATGGGAGGTAGAGCCTTCAGTTATCAGGCCTGCTCGTGGTACCTACAGTCTCTAAATGTACTATGGGAGGTAGAGCCTTCAGTTATCAGGCCTACTCGTGGTACCTACAGTCTCTAAATGTACTATGGGAGGTAGAGCCTTCAGTTATCAGGCCTGCTCGTGGTACCTACAGTCTCTAAATGTACTATGGGAGGTAGAGCCTTCAGTTATCAGGCCTGCTCGTGGTACCTACAGTCTCTAAATGTACTATGGGAGGTAGAGCCTTCAGTTATCAGGCCTGCTCGTGGTACCTACAGTCTCTAAATGTACTATGGGAGGTAGAGCCTTCAGTTATCAGGCCTACTCGTGGTACCTACAGTCTCTAAATGTACTATGGGAGGTAGAGCCTTCAGTTATCAGGCCTGCTCGTGGTACCTACAGTCTCTAAATGTACTATGGGAGGTAGAGCCTTCAGTTATCAGGCCTGCTCGTGGTACCTACAGTCTCTAAATGTACTATGGGAGGTAGAGCCTTCAGTTATCAGGCCTACTCGTGGTACCTACAGTCTCTAAATGTACTATGGGAGGTAGAGCCTTCAGTTATCAGGCCTACTCATGGTACCTACAGTCTCTAAATGTACTATGGGAGGTAGAGCCTTCAGTTATCAGACCTGCTCGTGGTACTTACAGTCTCTAAATGTACTATGGGAGGTAGAGCCTTCAGTTATCAGGCCTACTCATGGTACCTACAGTCTCTAAATGTACTATGGGAGGTAGAGCCTTCAGTTATCAGACCTGCTCGTGGTACCTACAGTCTCCAAATGTACTATGGGAGGTAGAGCCTTCAGTTATCAGGCCTGCTCGTGGTACCTACAGTCTCTAAATGTACTATGGGAGGTAGAGCCTTCAGTTATCAGGCCTGCTCGTGGTACCTACAGTCTCTAAATGTACTATGGGAGGTAGAGCCTTCAGTTATCAGGCCTGCTCGTGGTACCTACGGTCTCTAAATGTACTATGGGAGGTAGAGCCTTCAGTTATCAGACCTGCTCGTGGTACTTACAGTCTCTAAATGTACTATGGGAGGTAGAGCCTTCAGTTATCAGGCCTGCTCGTGGTACTTACAGTCTCTAAATGTACTATGGGAGGTAGAGCCTTCAGTTATCAGGCCTGCTCGTGGTACCTACGGTCTCTAAATGTACTATGGGAGGTAGAGCCTTCAGTTATCAGGCCTGCTCGTGGTACCTACGGTCTCTAAATGTACTATGGGAGGTAGAGCCTTCAGTTATCAGGCCTACTCGTGGTACCTACAGTCTCTAAATGTACTATGGGAGGTAGAGCCTTCAGTTATCAGGCCTACTCGTGGTACCTACAGTCTCTAAATGTACTATGGGAGGTAGAGCCTTCAGTTATCAGGCCTGCTCGTGGTACCTACGGTCTCTAAATGTACTATGGGAGGTAGAGCCTTCAGTTATCAGGCCTGCTCGTGGTACCTACAGTCTCTAAATGTACTATGGGAGGTAGAGCCTTCAGTTATCAGGCCTGCTCGTGGTACCTACAGTCTCTAAATGTACTATGGGAGGTAGAGCCTTCAGTTATCAGGCCTGCTCGTGGTACCTACAGTCTCTAAATGTACTATGGGAGGTAGAGCCTTCAGTTATCAGGCCTGCTCGTGGTACCTACAGTCTCTAAATGTACTATGGGAGGTAGAGCCTTCAGTTATCAGGCCTGCTCGTGGTACCTACAGTCTCTAAATGTACTATGGGAGGTAGAGCCTTCAGTTATCAGGCCTGCTCGTGGTACCTACGGTCTCTAAATGTACTATGGGAGGTAGAGCCTTCAGTTATAAGGCCTGCTCGTGGTACCTACAGTCTCTAAATGTACTATGGGAGGTAGAGCCTTCAGTTATCAGGCCTGCTCGTGGTACCTACAGTCTCTAAATGTACTATGGGAGGTAGAGCCTTCAGTTATCAGGCCTGCTCGTGGTACCTACAGTCTCTAAATGTACTATGGGAGGTAGAGCCTTCAGTTATCAGGCCTGCTCGTGGTACCTACAGTCTCTAAATGTACTATGGGAGGTAGAGCCTTCAGTTATCAGGCCTGCTCGTGGTACCTACAGTCTCTAAATGTACTATGGGAGGTAGAGCCTTCAGTTATCAGGCCTGCTCGTGGTACCTACAGTCTCTAAATGTACTATGGGAGGTAGAGCCTTCAGTTATCAGGCCTGCTCGTGGTACCTACAGTCTCTAAATGTACTATGGGAGGTACAGCCTTCAGTTATCAGGCCTGCTCGTGGTACCTACAGTCTCTAAATGTACTATGGGAGGTAGAGCTTTCGGTTATCACCTTTTTAACAGAGCCTTCTGCTTGTGCTTTTATCCTAAGTTGCTTAGTTCTTTCATTGATGAAATCTGTCTTTATTTATTTATTTATTTTTTCTCTGTAGCACTTTGAGTTTTTTTTCCAAAAATGTAAAGTGCATTATAAATAAAATGTATTATTACTATTATTATTATAAATGTACTATGGGAGGTAGAGCTTTCAGTTATCAGGCCCCTCTCCTTTCGAATCATCTACTAGTCAGGGTCCAAGAGGTAGACACACTGTAGTTTTAAGAATAGACTTAAAACTTTCCTTTTTGATAAAGCTTATAGTAAGGGCTGGTGCAGGTATGGACCAGCTCCTAGTTATGCTGCTATAGGCTTGAGTTGGACCTGTTGACATTTAAACGACCAGACCAACTGGCTCACGATGAAGTTGTTCTCCTAATCAACAGCCTCTCTCAGATCTCTGTACCTCTGAGGCAGCTGACTTTGAGCGGGTTGAGTGGCCGTCTCTCCAGGCCTGGATCTCCTGAGTGGACTGAGCGCTTCCTTTTCCCCAGTCCACAAGAGAACTTGAGCTCGTCTGTGGTGAAGACGTAACGAATCAGGTAACGCAGCAGCCGCCGGCCGTCCTTCTTTGAGGAATTGACAGCTTCATCCCACTGCTTGTTAGTGATGAAGAGAGGGTAGTTCTCCAGCAGCTGTTTGCTGCCCTGCAGGAACAAGAAGCGAGAATGTTTGTTTTCTTCAGTTTTAAAGTAAAGGATGCTGCTTTAAGGATGAACCTTTTAATGCCATGTAAAATGACTCTGTTGATTTCAGTTAAAAAATAAAACCTATTGTTTAAAATCTTTAAATTCCTTTCTAAAACAGACTCAATCTCTGTATGATGTTTAGTGGAACACTGACCTCAAACACTGTCTGCCTCTCTTCTTCCTGCAGAGACAAAGATTTCTTTAACGCCACATTTTCACACTCGTTTATTTTTTTCATTAACACAATGAGGAGGTTATTAATAAAGACTGGATGTGTTTCACGTATGCTTCTTATAACATCCCTGTGACTAATGTTCAGGTGTCGTCACCTCGGTGAGCGGCTCCTCCGGCAGCGGCGGGACCAGCTGGTTGTGAAACTCCAGAACAGTCTTAAAGTAGTCGAGAACGTTCTGACAGGGAGCTGCAGGAAAACACAGAATAATGTGACCAGTAACAAAAAGACACCCTGCAAACAAGCAGACAAACCATCTGCTGTGTCATTCAAGTATCATAATCCTGCAGAGTGTAACATTGAACTGTAATCTGCACTCATCTCAGACGGAGACCGAGCTCAGTGAGTCCCAGGAAGATCAAATGAGCTGTTTTTTAATGAGGCTGAAGTGACACAGGGGAGCTCAGAGGGTAGGAAGTCACCCCACACTGTGTGATGCTTTTAGATTACTGTAGGCATGTGACTCTCTGAAACAGACTGTAAGAGCTGCAACTTCACGCTGAAGTTAGAGAGTCCCAAAAACCACAAATACAACCAACACCAGAGGAGGAGTACATTATAGAAGAGTTCATCCCTCGTCAGGCTTTCTCTCACTGTCAGTACAACCTGAATGAGAATGGAAACCTTTAACCCCGACCAAAGAACACACTCAGTCTGTTAATACTGCACCTGGGACATTCTCCAGCTTGTTGCGGAGCTCCTCGTTCTCCTGCTGCAGAGACAGCACCTCCTGCTCCAGCTCCAGGCAGCGTGGACAGCAGCTCTCCTCCTCCTCCTCCTCCTCAGGCAGCGTGGACGACGGGTGGCCGTATGACTCTGACGGAGTTGGAGACCCCCAGCCCACCAGGTTGTGTCTGTGAGGGGACACACCTGACCCGGGCTCGGCTGACGGACACTGCTCCTCCTCCAGGCTTTCAGACAGATGTAGCTGTTGGTTCTGTGGAGGCCCTGATAGCAGGTAGTTCTGTAGGGAGTCCGTGAAAATCCGGAGAACAGCGGAGGTCTGTTGTTGGTTCAAATGGCTTTGATGGGCTTCCACCTCTGGGTCTGTGGTGGAGGAGCTCTCCTCAGGTTTGGAGCAGTGAAGGCCTTGTATCTCCCCTGAACCATTTTCCAGCTTAATGCTGGAGGTGAAAGAGGAGGGGGAGGAGGAGGGCTCCAAGAGACGGCCGTTGTTCAGGAGGCTGAGGACTCGACTGCACTGCTGGGCGAAGGCATCCAGGATGAGACGGTTCTCTACGACAGAAAAGCAAGATCAGGGTGTCAGAGACAAAAAAACACATCTTCTGTCTTATGTGAGCTCTAAAGTTCACCGACTTCGGAAACCCTAAATCCAATCGCTATGAGGCTTAACATGCTGCTCACAGCTATCAGTGGGCAGGAGGAGCGGTACACCCTGGACAGGTCGCCAGTCAACGACAGGGCTGACCTTTGGAAACAGAGCGCCATGCACGCTCACAAACACACCTATGGGCAATTTAGAGTCAGCACATAACCCAAATTGAGAGCCAGTCAGCAATCAGCTGACCTGGAAGCAGCCTCTGGGAAAGCAGACCAACTTTTCAGAATCAGAAAGACTTTATTGTTCCTTGGGGAAGAATTAAGTTGTTAAAGTTGCTCTTACACACAACATAGCAGTAAGAGATATAGAAATGAGAATACAAACGAATAAGAAATAAGCAATAAGTACAAAGTGTTGCCATTGGTTACAGCCTGATCGGATAGGAAGCAGCAGAAGAGTCGGTGTTAAGAGATGTCGTCTTAAAGAGGATTTTTAACCTTTGCTTGAGTGTTGATATCAGTTTATAGAGATTATTAACCATTACTAGATGACTGTCGGGGGGGCTGGAAATGCATGACGGTGAATTGCATTCCAACCTTTTTACTCTCCAGACTAAATGTTCTCTGTCTAACAGTCAATATCTACTGAAACGCTGGTGGACAATAACACTCAGACGACAAATCAAAACCACAAAACTTTCCTTTTTAATAAAGCTTATAGTTAGGGCTGGCTCGGGTATGGATCAGTTCCTATTTATGCTGCTAGACTGCTAACACCTTGAGTTCTTGTCTCCCTGTTCAACATGAGTCTGGTTCTGTTCCAGGTTTCTGTCTGTTCAACATGAGTCTGGTTCTGTTCCAGGTTTCTGTCTGTTCAACATGAGTCTGGTTCTGTTCCAGGTTTCTGTCTGTTCAACATGAGTCTGGTTCTGTTCCAGGTTTCTGTCTGTTCTACATGAGTCTGGTTCTGTTCCAGGTTTCTGTCTGTTCTACATGAGTCTGGTTCTGTTCCAGGTTTCTGTCTGTTCTACATGAGTCTGGTTCTGATCCAGGTTTCTGTCTGTTCTACATGAGTCTGGTTCTGTTCCAGGTTTCTGTCTGTTCTACATGAGTCTGGTTCTGTTACAGGTTTCTGTCTGTTCTACATGAGTCTGGTTCTGTTCCAGGTTTCTGTCTGTTCAACATGAGTCTGGTTCTGTTACAGGTTTCTGTCTGTTCTACATGAGTCTGGTTCTGTTCCAGGTTTCTGTCTGTTCTACATTAGTCTGGTTCTGTTACAGGTTTCTGTCTGTTCTACATGAGTCTGGTTCTGATCCAGGTTTCTGTCTGTTCTACATGAGTCTGGTTCTGTTACAGGTTTCTGTCTGTTCTACATGAGTCTGGTTCTGTTCCAGGTTTCTGTCTGTTCAACATGAGTCTGGTTCTGCTCCAGGTTTCTGTCTGTTCTACATGAGTCTGGTTCTGCTCCAGGTTTCTGTCTGTTCATCATGAGTCTGGTTCTGTTCCAGGTTTCTGTCTGTTCAACATGAGTCTGGTTCTGTTCCAGGTTTCTGTCTGTTCAACATGAGTCTGGTTCTGTTCCAGGTTTCTGTCTGTTCAACATGAGTCTGGTTCTGTTCCAGGTTTCTGTCTGTTCTACATGAGTCTGGTTCTGTTCCAGGTTTCTGTCTGTTCAACATGAGTCTGGTTCTGTTCCAGGTTTCTGTCTGTTCTACATGAGTCTGGTTCTGTTCCAGGTTTCTGTCTGTTCAACATGAGTCTGGTTCTGTTCCAGGTTTCTCCCTGTTCAACATGAGTCTGGTTCTGTTCCAGGTTTCTGTCTGTTCAACATGAGTCTGGTTCTGTTCCAGGTTTCTGTCTGTTCTACATGAGTCTGGTTCTGATCCAGGTTTCTGTCTGTTCTACATGAGTCTGGTTCTGTTCCAGGTTTCTGTCTGTTCTACATGAGTCTGGTTCTGTTACAGGTTTCTGTCTGTTCTACATGAGTCTGGTTCTGTTCCAGGTTTCTGTCTGTTCAACATGAGTCTGGTTCTGCTCCAGGTTTCTGTCTGTTCTACATGAGTCTGGTTCTGCTCCAGGTTTCTGTCTGTTCAACATGAGTCTGGTTCTGTTCCAGGTTTCTGTCTGTTCAACATGAGTCTGGTTCTGTTCCAGGTTTCTGTCTGTTCAACATGAGTCTGGTTCTGTTCCAGGTTTCTGTCTGTTCATCATGAGTCTGGTTCTGCTCCAGGTTTCTGTCTGTTCAACATGAGTCTGGTTCTGTTCCAGGTTTCTGTCTGTTCTACATGAGTCTGGTTCTGCTCCAGGTTTCTGTCTGTTCTACATGAGTCTGGTTCTGCTCCAGGTTTCTGCCTGTTCTACATGAGTCTGGTTCTGCTCCAGGTTTCTGTCTGTTCTACATGAGTCTGGTTCTGCTCCAGGTTTCTGCCTGTTCTACATGAGTCTGGTTCTGTTCCAGGTTTCTGCCTGTTCAACATGAGTCTGGTTCTGTTCCAGGTTTCTGTCTGTTCTACATGAGTCTGGTTCTGCTCCAGGTTTCTGTCTGTTCAACATGAGTCTGGTTCTGCTCCAGGTTTCTGTCTGTTCTACATGAGTCTGGTTCTGCTCCAGGTTTCTGTCTGTTCTACATGAGTCTGGTTCTGCTCCAGGTTTCTGCCTGTTCTACATGAGTCTGGTTCTGTTCCAGGTTTCTGCCTGTTCAACATGAGTCTGGTTCTGTTCCAGGTTTCTGTCTGTTCTACATGAGTCTGGTTCTGTTCCAGGTTTCTGTCTGTTCAACATGAGTCTGGTTCTGTTCCAGGTTTCTGTCTGTTCAACATGAGTCTGGTTCTGTTCCAGGTTTCTGTCTGTTCAACATGAGTCTGGTTCTGTTCCAGGTTTCTGTCTGTTCAACATGAGTCTGGTTCTGTTCCAGGTTTCTGTCTGTTCAACATGAGTCTGGTTCTGTTCCAGGTTTCTGTCTGTTCAACATGAGTCTGGTTCTGTTCCAGGTTTCTCCCTGTTCAACATGAGTCTGGTTCTGTTCCAGGTTTCTGTCTGTTCAACATGAGTCTGGTTCTGTTCCAGGTTTCTGTCTGTTCTACATGAGTCTGGTTCTGTTCCAGGTTTCTGTTTGTTCTACATGAGTCTGGTTCTGTTCCAGGTTTCTGTCTGTTCAACATGAGTCTGGTTCTGTTCCAGGTTTCTGCCTGTTCAACATGAGTCTGGTTCTGTTCCAGGTTTCTGTCTGTTCAACATGAGTCTGGTTCTGTTCCAGGTTTCTGTCTGTTCTACATGAGTCTGGTTCTGTTCCAGGTTTCTGTCTGTTCAACATGAGTCTGGTTCTGTTCCAGGTTTCTGTCTGTTCTACATGAGTCTGGTTCTGTTCCAGGTTTCTGTCTGTTCAACATGAGTCTGGTTCTGTTCCAGGTTTCTGTCTGTTCAACATGAGTCTGGTTCTGTTCCAGGTTTCTGTCTGTTCAACATGAGTCTGGTTCTGTTCCAGGTTTCTGTCTGTTCAACATGAGTCTGGTTCTGTTCCAGGTTTCTGTCTGTTCAACATGAGTCTGGTTCTGTTCCAGGTTTCTGCCTGTTCTACATGAGTCTGGTTCTGATCCAGGTTTCTGTCTGTTCTACATGAGTCTGGTTCTGTTCCAGGTTTCTGCCTGTTCTACATGAGTCTGGTTCTGATCCAGGTTTCTGTCTGTTCTACATGAGTCTGGTTCTGTTCCAGGTTTCTGCCTGTTCTACATGAGTCTGGTTCTGTTCCAGGTTTCTGCCTGTTCTACATGAGTCTGGTTCTGTTCCAGGTTTCTGCCTGTTCAACATGAGTCTGGTTCTGTTCCAGGTTTCTGCCTGTTCTACATGAGTCTGGTTCTGTTCCAGGTTTCTGCCTGTTCTACATGAGTCTGGTTCTGTTCCAGGTTTCTGCCTGTTCTACATGAGTCTGGTTCTGTTCCAGGTTTCTGCCTGTTCTACATGAGTCTGGTTCTGTTCCAGGTTTCTGCCTGTTCTACATGAGTCTGGTTCTGTTCCAGGTTTCTGCCTGTTCTACATGAGTCTGGTTCTGATCCAGGTTTCTGCCTGTTCTACATGAGTCTGGTTCTGTTCCAGGTTTCTGCCTGTTCAACATGAGTCTGGTTCTGTTCCAGGTTTCTGCCTGTTCTACATGAGTCTGGTTCTGTTCCAGGTTTCTGCCTGTTCTACATGAGTCTGGTTCTGTTCCAGGTTTCTGCCTGTTCTACATGAGTCTGGTTCTGTTCCAGGTTTCTGTCTGTTCTACATGAGTCTGGTTCTGATCCAGGTTTCTGTCTGTTCTACATGAGTCTGGTTCTGATCCAGGTTTCTGTCTGTTCTACATGAGTCTGGTTCTGATCCAGGTTTCTGTCTGTTCAACATGAGTCTGGTTCTGATCCAGGTCTCTGTAACTCTGTTGCTCTCGGTGGGTTCATGTCGGGTCTGCTCTGTACAAATAAAGATTGATGGATTATAAATTCATCTTCATAAAGAAATATGACCTCGTGCATTTTGTCTTTGAAATCAAATCAAAAGTGAAACTCTGCAGTTTACTGTTTGCACTATTTGTCTATAGAAATCTTCTTATGAAGAGCAAACAACATGTCTGATTCTGGGTTTAGTTCTTTTTGTCTTATTGCGCCTCAGCTTTCATAGAGATGCTGCTTTCTGTGCTGATTTATTCACATGTCAATAAACTGTGATGTGACCAATCCCAGCCGAGAAACACTGTCCAGAAACAGCCTGAGAGGGTCGTTTCCCCTGTAGTCTGAGCACGTCTCAACGAGATGATCTCACACATACCTCCATGTAATGATTATGAGTCCACTATCAACACACACACACACACACACACACACACACACACACACACACACACAGACAAAATGAGTTCCAGGCGGCCACTGCTGCGTTGCCACTCGCTCAGACGTGTCTATCAGCCTGGTGCAGATGTGTCGCATTTATTAATATGCGTGCTGTCTCTGTTTACCCATTGAGATGTATCTGATATCATTCGCCTTGGTCCTGCACACACACACACACACACACACACACACACACACACACACACACACACACACACACACACACACACACACACACACACACACACACACACACACACACTCCTCTCCTCTCTCCTGTCTGAGAGCCTCATAAAATTTCATTAAAAACAACACGCTCTGCAGAGGCAAATTTATGAGCCCCATTTATTTTGATCACAACTCTTTGCGAAAGCTTCTCGATGCAATTTGTGTTATTGTTTGTGCGCTCAGCTGATTGCAGAGTCCTCTGGTCTCTCTGCACAAGAAGGACATCAAGACTTTGGTTCGTCTTTTCTGCCATGAAAGGGTCTTAAGTTTAACACAGGGTGCAGATAGAAACACTTGATTGTGTCGTTATCAGAGATAATGCACGGTACGTTTGGCTGTGATTGGAGGATACTTCTTACGAGCAGGTTATCAACACGTGAAACCTCCCAGTCCAATATGTGATATTATAAAGCTGTAGCCAGAGCTCATGCAGAGCTGCAGTGAATTGATTGATTGTATCTGAAGCAACAATAACCAGCTGCAATCTAAGCATCTGTTAGCGGTGATGAAGAGATTATAATGTGATTACAGGATGAGATGTCTAATGTTTAATTTTGGAACCACCAGGATGAGGTTTCATTGCTTCATCTTCATGTTGGTTCCCATGGACCCTCCCTCCACACGGGGAACACATGAGCCTGAGCATGAACAGCCCGCCCGCTAATGAACCGCAGCTGAGGAGCACAAAATGAACAATGTGTGTCAACTGGAGACTGTGAGGGCCCTTCCTACACACACACACACACACACACACACACACACATGCATGGTAACACACACACTCACACACACACACACACACATGCATGGTAACACACACACTCACACACATGGACAGACAATTACCAAATGTAATTTTTAGCACATGCACGCTGGAGATTCAATCATGACTGCTCTCATTATAGCAGCAAATCAATCAGTGCAGACGAGGAGCGAGAGAGAGGAAGGAACGGAAACATGAAGCTCAGGTGATGTAGAGGAAACAAAAGACATGTTTGCTTCTAACCACCGATTCTTCTTCAAGTCTTCAGTCTACTTAGAGACCTTTACTGCTCATCTATCTGTGCAGGAAACATCTTTACTATACACCAGCACCACACATGTTCTGATAGTATGTTTCCTTCCTGATCCCAGACTTTAGCATTGACTGATACCAAGTTCCCCTCCGGACCTAACATGCACATACAAGTGTTAAAAAGACACTGCAGCTGACATTTTGTTAGCTTTGGCTAACAATCCCCTCTGTTCCAACACAGGAGTGTTTTTATTTCTTACAGTCACGTGCACTTCACCTGAGACGAGATCTTTTTAAATGTTGGAGACCAGAATCACACCTCTGAGGACTTTAAGATGACAAAATATTAGCACTAAATCAAGTAAGGTTTCAGTCTTATCACTCACTGTGTCTAAGTTTCGGACTCACCTGAGCTGATACCATAGGTGCAGTCAGGGGAGAACCTGGGCTCCACTCTGCCGCCGCTGGAGCGCCCCACCTGGGTACCCGGGGATGCTGCGGCCGCCGCGCTGCCTGCCGGCGTTGAGGTGGATGTCGGGACCCTGCTGCTGGGCCTGCTCTCACATGGTAAACGATGCTGCTGCTGCTGCTGCTGGGGAGTCTGGTGATGCTGCTGGCTGCTACTAATAGCGACGCTGCTTTGGTGGAGCTGCTGTACGCGCTGCTGCTGCTGCTGCTGCTGCTGGTGTTGGTGGTGATGGAGGGGTTGGAAATGATGTGTCTGCTCGGGATGGAAAGTGAAGTGATGCCCGTCGTCAAACGGAGGCACCTCGACCATACCGGACCTGTCAAAGCGCGTCTTGCCCGCCCAGCGTCTGCTCTGGAAGGTTTTCAGGGTGCTGTACGGACCCCGCTGTTGTCTGCACATTTTGGGGGCGCAGGGCCCCTCATCTGCGGGATGCATCGCTCCCTCCATCCCTGCCAGGTGTCACAGAGCGGTGTACGGCTCCGGGTCGGTGCTGGCAGCTGATAACTGGGGGGGTCAGGTCCGTCCCTGTCTGGCTCTGTTTCCCCTCATACACACTGTGAAAAGGCAGGGCTCAGTTACTGACAAGCAGTCGCGCCAATCCCTAGTCGGGAGCGCCGACACTGAGCCTCCTCCAGAGGGGGGGACAGGCGGGACTTGTGCGCCGCTGCCTGCCTCCTTTGGAGCCACGACATCCAGTCAGAGAACAACGGGGCGATGGAGCAATGATACAATGAGAAACATGACGAGAAAAAAAAAGAAGCACATCCGACTGATGAAGAGGAAGAGGCCATTTTGGTTCTGAGCTCAAAGCATCAAAGAGAAAGAAAAGAGCTGCACAACAACACATAGGAAGAATGAACACTCATGAATGCTCTTTAGGTTTCCTGCAGGGTACTACAGCTGCTCCTTTTACTGAACAGTTCAATAAAGGGGACTGTCCACGATATAATACACAGATAAACTCAACTCAACTAAATGTAGAATCAGGAACAATCATTATTCATCATTATCATGTGTTTTTAATGCCAACTTAAATGCTTTTTGATGTCACTTCCAAACAGAAGTCCTTCTCTCTGAATATAAACTGATCATGGGGTCCAGGTTTATCTTAGTCCTGAAGTCTTTGACGTCACTCACAACTTACCTGTGGACTGAAGTCCTCACCTTAAAGGTCGGTGTGTTGGAGGGGAGGGGCCTTGCAGCCTGAAGGGATTAAAGTTTGCACCACCACATGGGGGCGCCACATCAACAGCTCACAGACAGCAGGTCTGCTGGAGGGGGGGGAGAGAACAGGCTCCAGAGACTCACAGAGAGAGAGGCAGACTATGAAGATATATTTATGTGTTCTGATCACGTCTCACTAGTTACTATCAACAGCCTTCAGACCGACCCCGTCATGTCTCCAGTCAAATCTAGACCTCTATCAGAAGAGGACCAGGGTCAAAGCTAGACCTCTATCAGAAGAGGACCAGGGTCAAAGCTAGACCTCTATCAGAAGAGGACCAGGGTCAAAGCTAGACCTCTATCAGAAGAGGACCAGGGTCAAAGCTAGACCTCTATCAGAAGAGGACCAGGGTCAAAGCTAGACCTCTATCAGAAGAGGACCAGGGTCAAAGCTAGACCTCTATCAGAAGAAGACCAGGGTCAAATCTAGACCTCTATCAGAAGAGGACCAGGGTCAAAGCTAGACCTCTATCAGAAGAGGACCAGGGTCAAAGCTAGACCTCTATCAGAAGAGGACCAGGGTCAAAGCTAGACCTCTATCAGAAGAGGACCAGGGTCAAATCTAGTGACATGACATTGACATGTGGTGTTTTATTTTGACATGTGGTGTTTTATTTTGACATGGGGTGTTTTATTTTGACATGCTGTGTTTTATTTTGACATGTTGTGTTTTATTTTGACATGTTCACTGATTTCCGGTGCATTTTATTTTGTAGCCTGCGCTGCGCATGATCCTCTGGGGTCTTCTCTCATGCAGCTGAAGCCAAAACAGAATCACAGTCAGGGCAGCCTTTCAACTGCGTGAACGCGCACGCCTGTTGAATGGCGTACGTGCGCGCGTACGAGCCAGAGGCACAAAAGCGGCGGAGCTCCGGAGTGAAGGGCTCAAAAGTTCAGCTCCAGCAGCGACAGCAGAGCGCTTGAAGAGGGGGACAGAGAGACAGGGAGCAGGAGCGGGTGTTGGACTCTCTCATGAGGACGTTTTATTGTTTGGAAAGTTCCAGAAAGACAAAAACTCGATGAAGGATTTCCTCAGATTCTAGTTTGGTCACTTTTTTTTTTGGCTCAGCGAGATGTTGATGGAGGAAAGATGACTTAACTTCACCTCTCTGGATCTGGTTCCTCTTCCAGTGGATCAGTCCCGATGAAGACTCTGTAACCCGGGCTGACACACTTGGTGGTCGCGGAGCTGAAGCCCACCGGACGCAAGGGTCCGTGGACCACGAGCGGCTCGCCGGGATGGTTCGCCTGCTGAGCTGCCTGCTGCTGGGATATCTGACCTGGAATCTGCGGATATCGGACGCACAGGGGGAGTATTGCCACGGCTGGCTGGACGCTAACGGAAACTACCACGATGGCTTCCAGTGTCCGGAGGACTTTGACACCACGGACGCCACCGTGTGCTGCGGCTCCTGCTCGCTGCGCTACTGCTGCGCCGCCGCGGACGCACGGCTGGACCAGGGCAGCTGCACCAACGACCGGGAGGTGGACAACACGGAGTTTGCAGCACGTAAGTTAAACTCAACACTGACATGACAGCACTTAATTTTAAAGGTCACATATTCTCCTCCTCTTCAGTGTAAATAAGTCTCAGAGCTCCTCTAAACATGTGTGTGAAGTGTCTTGTTCTAAATCCACTCTGATCCTGTATTTGATCATGCCTATAAACCCCTCTATTTCAGCCCTGCTCAGAACAGGCTGTTTCTGTGTCTGTAGCTTTAAATGTAAATGAGCTGTGTCTGACCACGCCCCTCTCTGGAAGGACTTGGGTGTCTCGGGCTTTCTCGCTCCATGCTCTATTGTTTACGGTGAGAAGGCAGACTCAGAGGGCAGAACAAACACCTAGCTGTGGGAGGGTCACCCACCTGGGGGAGGGGTTACTGCCCTTTGTGATGTCATGAAGGGAAAATCTCCAAACGGCCTGTTTGAGCACACATTTTCTGAAAAGTGGAGCAGGCAAAAGACGGAGAGGATGGACTTTTCTCATCATTGGGGGGTTTGAAGACAGACTAGAGACACATATTAGAGTTAGAGGAACATGGTGAAGAGGATTTTGTTTGATATGTGATCTTTAACTCAACACTGAACACTTAAGATAAGGTTAAAGCTGTGTTTGCTTCTCTGTGAACAAATGCTGCACCGTAAAGAAACTTAGTGAAGAGGTGAATAAAGTGCACAGTTATGTTCAGGAGCGTTACCTTCAGCTTTAGAGAGCGGCACGTTTTAACGCAGAGCCCAGGGGAGGACAGAGTTTGGTTGTTGTGTGAGTTAGAGCTGAAATTGAGAATGAGATTGATTTCCTGTTTTACTGTCAGATCCATGACGACATGAGGGAGGTACTTTTTAGAAACATGTCCTACATGAACGTTGCCTTCTTCTGGTTAGACGATGATGAAACACTTGAGTTGTGCTGTAGGAGAGGACAGATTTGCTCTGCAAAGCATGCTGGGAGAACAGAGCGAACACAGCGTTACAGACGGAGCACGACACTCTGTGATGTTTGAACTGTTGAACTTCTGCTGTCTTATGAACCCTCGAGGGTTAAACTGTGAGTGTGCAGCTGAATACGAACAACAACAATACGAGGAGAAGCATTTATTTAAAATAGGGACCGCCCACATTCATGAACATCATCATGTCAGAGTGCTGTGATTGGCTCATCTCCACCTGTCGACCTTTGGTTGGTGGGTCACACGTAAACAAGTTCACATCAAACCAAACAGGACATGACTCGCTGCATGCTCATGTTGAGTCTCAGTAAGGATGAATATTGTGCTCTGTAAGGAGTCGTTGTTGAGGTCAGAGGTCAGAGGTCAGCTGACCACGGCTACAAGAGGACAAACTGAAATCAGAAGATTCAGTGTTTTTAATATGTAATCACAGCTGATGACATGTTTGATTCTCAATCAATCAATCAATCAATCAATCAATCTTTATTTGTATAGCACCAATTCATAACAAGTGTTATCTCAAGACGCTTTACAAAAAGCAGGTAAAGGACCTTACTCTTTGTCTATTAATATTACAAAGAGCAGGTAAAAAGACCATGCTCATTGTTATGTTACAAAAAGCAGGTAACAGACCTTACTTATTGCTATATTACAAGGACCCAGCTTAATCCATCATGAGCACTTTAGCAAAGCAGCAAAAGATACAGTGGTCAGAAAAAACTTCCTTATTAAAAGGTAGAAATCTTTGGCGTGATCCCCGGCTCATGACCAAACAGCCTTCACAGCCTAGACTGCTCCGGGCTTGGAACGGGATAGGGGGAGATGGGATAAGATGCAGGAAGAGGGATAGGGAACAAGGGGGGGGGGGGGGGGGGTTTATTAGAGATCGACCGATTAATCAGTCAGCAAGTAATATCGGCCGATATCAGCCTATCTAGTGACTAGTGGTATTGGCTATTTTTACCTCTGATATGCGCCGATATTACTCGATTTATTCACCAGTCAAATGTGATTTCATTTGAGTATCATTGTATGTCACCAGCAGAGGGCGCTATATGGATTACAACAAGCATCATCAGTCTGCAGAGTGTCGAGCGGTGATGCACGTTCATGCTCAGTTACTTTCAGCTGAGTGACCATCTTGTCTTCATTATAGATCTTTGTTTGATAACTGAGGGATCAACACAATAAATGTGTTTATCTATCTCTACAGATCGAACAAAGATATTGGCCGATATATTGATGTCGGTATCGGCCCTATAAATCCTGTATCAGTCGGGCCCTGGTATTTAAGGCCTTTGCACAGAATCACATTTTTTCAGTTGCGTTTTTTGGATCTGTAATCCGAAAAAAAAAACCCACGTTACACACTGAGACCTCGCGCACTGAGACCTCGCCCACTGAGACCTCGCACACTGAGACCTCGCACACTGAGACCTCGCACACAGACCTCGCCCACTGAGACCTCGCCCACTGAGACCTCGCACACAGACCTCGCCCACTGAGACCTCGCCCACTGAGACCTCGCGCACTGAGACCTCGCGCACTGAGACCTCGCCCACTGAGACCTCGCGCACTGAGACCTCGCACACTGAGACCTCGCGCACTGAGACTGCTGCGTTTATTTTTCTATTAATTGTGAAAACTAACAACGGGGTCCATCCACACACGTCTGTTGATAAGGAGCTGCAGAATCATCCCGATCATTTCCAGGTGTGTTTCAGGATGTCAGAGGTCCAGACTGAGACTCTGCTCTCTCTCACACACACACACACACACACACACACACACACATGCAGACACACACACACAGACACACACACACACACACACAGACACACACATGCAGACACACAGACACACACACACACACAGACAAACACACACATGCAGACACACACACACACACAGACACACACACAGACACACACAGAGATACACACAAACGGAAATGCTCAAAAATAAATAATGGAGGAAAGTTTTGTTGTCGGCGTGCGTACATGATCGACACGTGAGGTCGTATTTTCTAACGTGCGTCAATCTCAGACGAAGGAAACGGACTCGGTGTGCGATGGCGTTCTTCCTGCTCCATCAGACCTCCAGCTCTTCCCGCCCCCCTCGCGTTACACGTTCAGCTTTAACCACATTTCCTTTTTCTGCCTTTCAAAATAAAATAAACATCATATATATAATAATTAGTCCGTGGCATCTGTGTTTGTCGTGTCGTTGGTAATTTCAAAATAAAATAAAAAGAATTAAACCTGGATATAAACGTTTTATTTTTGTGATCTCAGTTTTATAAAAGTTACAAACACAGCAGTTTTTATTTTGTCATCACACGTGGACACTTCCTGATGTCCCCCAGCTTCCTGTGTTTTTTATCTGACCTTCTTGTGTTTGCTCCGCCCCCAGAGCCCGTCTACGTGCCCTTCCTGATGGTGGGCAGCATCTTCGTCGCCTTTGTCGTGGTCGGCTCGCTGGTGGCTGTCTACTGCTGCACCTGCCTGCGACCCAAGCAGCCGACCCAGCAGCCAATCCGCTTCTCCCTGCGTAGCTGCCAGGGAGAAACCATCCCAATGATCCTTACCACGGCGCCCCCGAGCCTCCGCGCCCCGTCCAGACAGTCAAGCACGGCTACCACCAGCTCCAGCTCGGCCGGAGGAGGCAGCTCCATGCGGAGGTTTTCTCTCGGTCAGCAGCAGCAGCACGGCTGCCTAGTGTCTGCGACGGTCTCCTCCTCAGCCTCCACCCCCACTCAGACCCCTCAGACTCTGCCTCCGCCTCCCCCCCCCCCCTACACGTGTCCACCCATGTCAGCTGGCATCCAGCATCCCACCACCCACACTCAGCTGCAACTCCACCAGACCGCTCACCCGTCTCAGAGCGCCGCGTTCCTCCTGCCGCAGCAGTACTTCTTCCCCCCTGCAGCCCGACGCCTTCACAGCCACCAAGGGCTTTGCTGACTTCGGGCAGAGCTGACAGCGCCCCCTGCAGAGCACACAGAGGCATTACAAGACTGTTAGATAAACACACGGCCGCACAGCTTCTGGTGTTTGGTGTGAAGTCCGGGGCTGGTTGAAGGATTCGGGGAGTTGATGAAGCCATCTCAGCACGGGGCGTCTCCTCCTGCAGTGAGGAGCAGAACGGCTCTGACTCTGGTGCACTTTTATCGGATCCAGACCTCACTAGACCACATTGTGGTTTATACACTCTGTTTTACACCCTGATGGACTCCAACCCCCAAATGATCCAAACCTCCCTCAGAAACTGTTCCAGCTGAAGTCACAGACTCTGTTCAAGCATTCATAAAGAACACATGTTGGAAACCAGGGAACTACAGTTTATTGACAATCTGACACACAAGGACATTTTATTTTGGCAGGTGTGAGATGTAGTACAGACATTATACCCGGAGCAGGGACGTCACGTTGTTGTCTCTTTAACAGCAGATTAAAGTTTTCTTTCAGATCCTCTTTGTGCCCAGATTCTTGTGTTTAAGGTAAAGAAACCCGTGTGTTCTGAAAGAAGCTTCACCATCGAAACCAGAGCGCCCGCTCGCCCTACCTGTCGCTCAGTCTCTCGCCAGACTTCACTGCAGGAATGCGCCGCTGAGATCGGTCATTGTCAGTGTTCAATGAGCGTGGCGTGGCCACCGTGTTAAAAACAACAGGGCCCAGAAACAGAGGTTCACTTCTGCGTTTATCTGACTGAAACAGACTCGACCGTCAGGGTCTCCTGGAACCTGCAGACCACGTTCAGGGTCCTCTAAAGTCCAACTTCTGATCAGTGTCACCTCACAGCTTACCTGAGGTTTAAATGTTAAACAGACACGCACGCACACACACGCGCACACGCACACACGCGCACACAGACACACACACAGACACACACGGACACGGCTGGTTGTCGGTTGTAAAGTTTATTTCAGTAGTCCTTCATGGCAGTCAAAGACAACACTTAGAAGTTTGCAGTCCCAACATGCAGAACAATCATTGAACCAAACGACAGAAAAGAAACAAAAAACGTTCAAAAGGTGCGTTGGTTTTTTTAGTGCTCAACACCGGAGGGAGGATCGAAGTGGTACAGGTAACATTTCAGAGAACGCGGCGTTATCCATTCATGCAGCCGTCAACGTTCACAGACGAGAAGAAGCCTTCCACCGTGACCACCACATCCACATTCAGCAGTTTGAAATGTGGTGACCACAGAGTAAAGTGATGACATCACAAGAGACCAGCAGAGAAAGAATCATGGTGGAGCCTCACGTAACACAGAAGAGCACTTCCTGTCGAGCAGCCGCTCATGGCGAGTCGAAAACGAGAAAGCCAGAGAATACCAGAGATTCACTTCTGCAAAGGTACATCGAGTGAAAGAGTGCAACATCACCTGTCGCAGCGAGCTGAGCATCCAAACACACACACACACACACACACACACACACACAGGTTCCTGTGCGGGGCCATGCAGCAGCACACCACAGTGTTACCTGGAGTCGTGCAGACGGACACACACCACACACACATTAAAGAAACAGACAGGGAGGACACAAAGAGGACACACATGCAATGCATACATAGACACAGTAAAGGTGACGCACACACACACACACAGCACATGCACATGCAGGCAATAAAGTGACACACGCCGTCACACACACTGCCAGCAGAAATCTCCCATAGGGAGAAGAAAGCGATGACACAGACATGAAGAAGTCACGTGTAAAGAAGTCGAGCTGGAACAATATTAAGAAGAACATTAAAGAAAGCTCGTAACTGATCACCCCTGCCAGGTTGAGTTCATTACAAAGTCACACGTCTCCAATATAAAAATACAAATCCACTGAATGACGTTTGATACTGTCGTGGAGTTCCTGGCCAATATTTCACTCTGCCTTAAGCTAATGGCACTTATGTTAGAGGGGTCAAATCTCCACGTGAAGGGATTCACTATCACAACTGTGAGCTTCACAGAGAGCGTCGGGGAGCACCACAGAGCGCCAGGGAACGTGGAGCGTTGGGGAGCGCCACAGAGTGTCAGGGAGCGTGGAGCGCCACAGAGTGTCAGGGAGCGTGGAGCGTCGGGGAGCGCCACAGAGTGTCAGGGAGCGTGGAACGTCGGGGAGCGCCACAGAATGTCAGGGAGCGTCAGGAGTCTCATGGAGCGTCAGAGAGCGTCAGGAGCGTCAGGAGTCTCATGGAGCGTCAGAGAGCGTCAGGAGCGTCAGGGAGTGTCAGGAGTGTCAGAGAGTGTCAGGAGTGTCAGGGAGTGTCAGGGAGTGTCAGGAGTGTCAGGAGCGTCAGGAGCGTCAGGAGTCTCATGGAGCGTCAGAGAGCGTCAGGAGCGTCAGGAGTGTCAGGGAGTGTCAGGAGTGTCAGGGAGTGTCAGGAGTGTCAGAGAGTGTCAGGAGCGTCAGGAGTGTCAGGAGCGTCGGGAGTGTCAGGGAGTGTCAGGAGTGTCAGAGAGTGTCAGGAGTGTCAGAGAGTGTCAGGAGTGTCAGGGAGTGTCAGGAGTGTCAGAGAGTGTCAGGAGCGTCAGGAGTGTCAGGAGCGTCGGGAGTGTCAGGGAGTGTCAGGAGTGTCAGAGAGTGTCAGGAGTGTCAGAGAGTGTCAGGAGCGTCAGGAGTGTCAGGAGCGTCGGGAGTGTCAGGGAGTGTCAGGAGTGTCAGAGAGTGTCAGGAGTGTCAGGGAGTGTCAGGAGTGTCAGAGAGTGTCAGGAGCGTCAGGAGTGTCAGGAGTGTCAGAGAGTGTCAGGAGTGTCAGAGAGTGTCAGGAGTGTCAGGGAGCGTCAGGAGCGTCAGGAGTGTCAGGAGCGTCGGGAGTGTCAGGAGCGTCAGGAGTGTCAGGAGCGTCAGGAGCGTCAGGAGTGTCAGAGAGTGTCAGGAGTGTCAGGAGTGTCAGGGAGTGTCAGGGAGTGTCAGGAGCGTCAGGAGTGTCAGAGAGTGTCAGGAGTGTCAGGGAGCGTCAGGAGCGTCAGGAGTGTCAGAGAGTGTCAGGAGCGTCAGGAGTGTCAGAGAGTGTCAGGAGTGTCAGAGAGTGTCAGGAGTGTCAGGGAGCGTCAGGAGCGTCAGGAGTGTCAGGAGTGTCAAAGAGTGTGAGTGTGAGTGTGAGTGTGTGTAGCACTGGGTCTAAGCTAGCTGACTACTCGTGGCGCTCGTGTACTTCTTCTACGGGGGTAAAGTTTTACATAGGCACGGTTGTGATTGATGAGAGCGGAGTGACATGTGGAATGTGATGATGATGTGTGGAGATCAATGCTTCTGCTGTAAAGAGGTGGAGACGGGACTACGGCAGGAAAACAAAGAATCCAAGCAGCAGGCACCAAATCTACATGTGTTCAAAGAGAGAGAGAGCGAGAGAGCGAGAGAGCGAGAGACGTCTCTCTGCAGAAACAAGGATGAAGGCATGAGCTAATGTAAGGCTTTACACACGGCGTGCTCCTGAAGGGCACTAACTCAAAGTGACATATGTGTGCTCGGTTAGTGCTGGAATATCTCAGGAGGGATTTACATTTGGTTCCTGATTCACTTGTTTTTGGAAGATTGTATACACGACTGCTCTTTGGCAATCTTTGACTAAACCAATCATGGTCCAGTGTTTGAACTAACAGTGTTGATAGGGATCCAATAGTTAAAGATTTAGGTGCCGTGTTAATGAGCAGGAGACACAGGAAGCTGTCCCTCCTATAAAGTGATCGAGTGAAGAATGTGCTCTTCACGCCCACAGCTCAAAGTCAACACGTTTACCGATGTCCCTTTTTTTTTTACTTCCCTTTTCAAAGACAACCCTCTGCCGCTCCCCTCTGTCCGTTTCATATCATCCAAAAGTCTCCTTCAGTGCACCACGCACACGCTCACAGCTCCTCTTCTTGTGCCCCGCTACAAACGCCGCCATCAGAAACGGTGGCTGTGGCACCAGATTGGCCGGCGGCTCACCACTCGTTGGTCCTTTGTTTGGTGGTGTCGTATGCTCTGATGACCTCTGACTGCGACACCACTCCGTTCTCGTCTTGAGAGAAGGCGTAGCCATCTGCAAAACATCCACAGTGTTAAAAAAAGTAGATCAACCGATCGCTCGACCGACCGAAAAACATCAAACAGCTGATTGAACTGAAACTGATTAACAAACAGAAAACTTAAAGCAACAGTTCCTCATTTTGGGGAAACGTTTTTCTCGACTTTCTCACAGAGAGTTGGATGAAAAAGTCAGAACCGATCTCAAGTGTTCTCGATAACAAGGAACAACATGGAGTCTGTGAACATGTGTGAACAGGTGTGAACATGTGTGAACCGGCGTGAACAGGTGAGCATGTGTGAACATGTGTGAACAGGTGTGAGCATGTGTGAACAGGTGTGAACATGTTTGAACAGGCGTGAACAGGTGAGCATGTGTGAACATGTGTGAACAGGTGTGAGCATGTGTGAACATGTGTGAACATGTGTGAGCATGTGTGAACATGTGTGAACAGGTGTGAGCATGTGTGAACATGTGTGAACATGTGTGAACAGGCTTGAACAGGTGTGAACAGGCGTGAACCGGCGTGAACATGTGTGAACCGGCGTGAACATGTGTGAACAGGTGTGAACAGGCGTGAACATGTGTGAACAGGTGTGAACAGGCGTGAACAGGTGTGAACAGGTGTGAACAGGCGTGAACATGTGTGAACATGTGTGAACAGGCGTGAACAGGCGTGAACAGGCGTGAACAGGTGTGAACATGTGTGAACAGGCGTGAACATGTGTGAACAGGTTTGAACAGGTGTGAACAGGCGTGAACAGGTGTGAACATGTGTGAACAGGTGTGAACATGTGTGAACATGTGTGAACAGGTGTGAACAGGCGTGAACATGTGTGAACAGGTTTGAACAGGTGTGAACAGGCGTGAACAGGTGTGAACATGTGTGAACAGGCGTGAACATGTGTGAACAGGTTTGAACAGGCGTGAACATGTGTGAACAGGTTTGAACAGGTGTGAACAGGCGTGAACAGGTGTGAACAGGCGTGAACAGGTGTGAACATGTGTGAACAGGCGTGAACATGTGTGAACAGGTTTGAACAGGCGTGAACAGGTGTGAACATGTGTGAACAGGCGTGAACATGTGTGAACAGGTGTGAACAGGCGTGAACAGGTGTGAACAGGCGTGAACAGGTGTGAACAGGCGTGAACATGTGTGAACAGTGACGTAGGAGGTGCCGTTCATAAGCTCCTATAAGACTCTCTGGCTGTGTCTGAAACCACGGACTGCATACTCTAAATATACCCCCTACATACTGACCTGACCATTAGCATGCCGTTAGCAACATGCTAAAATCTTGTGACGTACTTTTGGTCCGGAGCTCCGTTACATGACCTAGCAACAAGCTAAATATAATTCAACAACAATCTGCAAAAGTTCATGAATTATTATTTTAATATAATTATATTATACATAAAATGTATTTCAGCACGGAACTTCGATTTTAAGCCGTTAGTCTGCTGGCTGACGAGCTCTGTGGGGTCTCCTGATGAGGAAGATATGACGTAAAAAGAACGACGTGGAAGTGGCGTACGAAGCAGCAGAGTCCTCTCTACGACGCTCTAATGAGAATATGTGTCTTTCTATCAATGCTACGTGTAGTTGAACAGAATCACAATCTGAACTAAAGAGTGGAGAAGAACATACTGGAGAACAGGAAACAGAATGCAGCAGGTTCATTAGAGCACGGAGATCGTAGAGGTGGCGTGCAGACAGTCTATGGTCGTGCAGCAATCACAGGGAATAAACATCACCACCCCCTCCCACTCGCTCGAGGTGAATTCTCCTGATTATATCCTGCTGCGTTCTCACATCAGCTCACTCTGACTTTCTGCAGAATAAATACGAGGAGGCTGGAGGAGAAACTCCGGGTGAAGAGAGAAACATTCAGCTGTTTGTGTTCACACATGCAGCTCAGCACGAACACTTCAGGAGTTTATTAAAGAGGGAAAGCAGTGATGGATCATGGTTTGTAGTTGGGGAGAAAAGACTCTGTTTGTCTAAACAATGATTAACGGGTATCGTACACTGAAGGTCCTCAAACCCTCCTCTAAAGATTTTGAAGCAGTTTCCAGGTTGTTACGCAGTTGATATCAAAGGTCTGTAGAGTCCTAACAGGTCTATCACGTCATGTTGGAGTTTGATATGAGGACACACGGTTAGGATGTTTCAAACTTCTCTGTAAGAAAGAGAATCAGAGTGTTCCCCAAAATGTTGAACTATTCCTTTAAAGCAAATCAAAGGATGAAAAGAACATTAAGAAGCTCTTCTATCTGTACGTCTGCTGTAAAACCTAAACTGTCCTACACGGCTCAGTTCTGACCTGTGACCCCTGACTCACCTTCAGGTGTCAAATGACTCGCTCAGTACCTGGAGGCCAGCGGGAAAGTTCAACGGACCCCGCTGAGTAGAGTGCATTGTGGGGGAATAACAGCGCAACATTTCATCATTTCAAGGTAATCTGGCTCTACTGAGCTGAACTCAGGACACACGGGGCACACGGAGGGAAGGTCAGGGGTCAACGACGGAGAGAGACCGGGCAAGAGACAGAGAGAGAGAGAGACGAGGTGAGAGAGACGGAGTATGTATGTAGTCACCTATCAGCACACACTGCTTTATTTACGTTTGTTTAATATTTGAATCTTTGGTATATCTGTACATATTAAGTTCATCATTGTTGCTCTATTTATCATTTTCTTTTCTGAACACACACACTGTTGCTTTGGCAATATTGTTTATGTAACATTCATGCCAATAAAGCTTTCTAAATTGAAATTTAAATTGAGAGAGAGACGAGGTGAGAGCGAGGGAAAGAGAGAGAGAGAGAGAGAGAGAGAGAGAGAGAGAGAGAGAGACAGTGAATGACCAACGTGCACACACACACACATATATAGATATACTGTATATATAATAACTATAAAATCAATGTTAAAGTTGTGTTAATTTGCATATTATTGTTTATTGTTTAATGTCTGAATATTTGGATAAATTGTATTTTTGCTTTGGCGATGTTGTAATAGCTACTTTCATGCCAATAAAGCGAGAGAGAGAGAGAGAGAGAGAGAGAGAAACCGGGTGAGAGAGAGAGAGAGACGAGGCGTGGGAGAGAGGGGGCGACTACCTGGGAGCTAGGGGCCAGGTAGGGGGGGCGGAGTTTAAGAAAGCTGGGTGGGGTTTGAGTCATGATATTAAAAAAGGAATTAAACAACAACGGTCTCATCCCCACCTATGAGACAAACAAAAAACAAAGAAAAGTCACGAAACAGCTGAGAGAAAATAAACACAAACAAACAAAGCCTTGCTGAGAAAGTCGGTGGACACTTTGTGACGCTGCTTCCTGTTTGATCTGAACCTACGTCTCGTGGATGAAGTCAGAGTCCTGTTATCTGTCAGATTCTCTGTAGTCTGTTGTTCTGAGGGCGTCAGGTGAACATGCAGCGTTTAAAAGGCCTGTGCTGCTGCAGCTCTATAGAGTGATCCATGGTGGACGCCACTTTAAATTCTAAATGACCTCAAAGCCTCCTCGCCATCATGTGACTGAAAGCTCTGACTCGTGGTTTGAAGCTGACTACATTTGTTAAAGAACCTGCCATGACGACAACTCACCTGACAGTAACTCACCTGACAGTAACTCACCTGACAGTAACTCACCTGACAGTAACCCACCTGTCAGTAACTCTCACCTGACAGTAACTCACCTGTCAGTAACTCTCACCTGACAGTAACTCACCTGACAGTAACTCACCTGACAGTAACTCACCTGACAGTAACTCACCTGACAGTAACTCACCTGACAGTAACTCACCTGACAGTAACACACCTGTCAGTAACTCTCACCTGACAGTAACTCACCTGACAACAACTCTCACCTGACAGTAACTCACCTGACAACAACTCTCACCTGACAGTAACTCACCTGACAGTAACTCAACTGACAGTAACTCACCTGACAGTAACTCACCTGACAGTAACTCACCTGACAGTAACTCACCTGACAACAACTCTCACCTGACAGTAACTCACCTGTCAGTAACTCAACTGACAGTAACTCACCTGACAGTAACTCACCTGACAGTAACTCACCTGACAGTAACTCACCTGACAGTAACTCACCTGACAGTAACTCTCACCTGACAGTAACTCACCTGACAGTAACTCACCTGACAGTAACTCACCTGACAACAACTCTCACCTGACAGTAACTCACCTGACAGTAACTCACCTGACAGTAACTCTCACCTGACAGTAACTCACCTGACAGTAACTCACCTGACAGTAACTCACCTGACAGTAACTCACCTGACAGTAACTCACCTGACAACAACTCTCACCTGACAGTAACTCACCTGACAGTAACTCACCTGACAGTAACTCACCTGTCAGTAACTCTCACCTGACAGTAACCCACCTGTCAGTAACTCTCACCTGACAGTAACTCTCACCTGACAGTAACCCACCTGTCAGTAACTCTCACCTGACAGTAACTCACCTGACAGTAACTCACCTGACAGAAACTCACCTGACAGTAACTCACCTGACAGTTACCCACCTGTCAGTAACTCTCACCTGACAGTAACTCACCTGACAGTAACTCACCTGACAGTAACCCACCTGTCAGTAACTCTCACCTGACAGTAACTCACCTGACAGTAACTCACCTGACAGAAACTCACCTGACAGTAACTCACCTGACAGTTACCCACCTGTCAGTAACTCTCACCTGACAGTAACCCACCTGTCAGTAACTCTCACCTGACAGTAACTCACCTGACAGTAACTCACCTGACAGAAACTCACCTGACAGTTACCCACCTGTCAGTAACTCTCACCTGACAGTAACTCACCTGACAGTAACTCTCACCTGACAGTAACTCTCACCTGACAGTAGCTCACCTGACAGTAACTCTCACCTGACAGTAACTCTCACCTGACAGTAACTCTCACCTGACAGTAACTCTCACCTGACAGTAACTCTCACCTGACAGTAGCTCACCTGACAGTAACTCTCACCTGACAGTAACTCTCACCTGACAGTAACTCTCACCTGACAGTAACTCTCACCTGACAGTAGCTCACCTGACAGTAACTCTCACCTGACAGTAACTCTCACCTGACAGTAACTCTCACCTGACAGTAACTCTCACCTGTCAGTAACTCTCACCTGACAGTTACCCACCTGTCAGTAACTCTCACCTGACAGTAACTCTCACCTGACAGTAACTCTCACCTGACAGTAACTCTCACCTGACAGTAACTCTCACCTGACAGTAACCCACCTGTCAGTAACTCTCACCTGACAGTAACTCACCTGACAGTAACTCTCCCCTGACAGTAACTCACCTGACAGTAACTCTCACCTGACAGTAACCCACCTGTCAGTAACTCTCACCTGACAGTAACTCACCTGACAGTAACTCTCCCCTGACAGTAACTCACCTGACAGAAACTCACCTGACAGTAACTCACCTGACAGTTACCCACCTGTCAGTAACTCTCACCTGACAGTAGCTCACCTGACAGTAACTCTCACCTGACAGTAACTCTCACCTGACAGTAACTCTCACCTGACAGTAACTCTCACCTGACAGTAACTCTCACCTGACAGTAACTCTCACCTGACAGTAACTCTCACCTGACAGTAACTCACCTGACAGTAACTCTCCCCTGACAGTAACTCACCTGTCAGTAACTCTCACCTGACAGTAACTCTCACCTGACAGTAACTCACCTGACAGTAACTCTCCCCTGACAGTAACTCACCTGTCAGTAACTCTCACCTGACAGTAACTCACCTGACAGTAACTCTCACCTGACAGTAACTCACCTGACAGTAACTCTCACCTGACAGTAACTCTCACCTGACAGTAACTCTCACCTGACAGTAACTCACCTGACAGTAACTCTCACCTGACAGTAACTCTCACCTGACAGTAACTCTCACCTGACAGTAACTCTCACCTGACAGTAACTCACCTGACAGTAACTCTCCCCTGACAGTAACTCACCTGTCAGTAACTCTCACCTGACAGTAACCCACCTGTCAGTAACTCTCACCTGACAGTAACTCACCTGACAGAAACTCACCTGACAGTAACTCACCTGACAGTTACCCACCTGTCAGTAACTCTCACCTGACAGTAACTCACCTGACAGTAACTCACCTGACAGTAACTCTCACCTGACAGTAACTCTCACCTGACAGTAACTCTCACCTGTCAGTAACTCTCACCTGACAGTAACTCTCACCTGACAGTAACTCTCACCTGACAGTAACTCTCACCTGACAGTAGCTCACCTTACAGTAACTCTCACCTGACAGTAACTCTCACCTGACAGTAACTCTCACCTGTCAGTAACTCTCACCTGACAGTAACTCTCACCTGACAGTAACTCTCACCTGACAGTAACTCTCACCTGTCAGTAACTCTCACCTGACAGTAACTCTCACCTGACAGTAACTCTCACCTGACAGTAACTCTCACCTGACAGTAGCTCACCTTACAGTAACTCTCACCTGACAGTAACTCTCACCTGACAGTAACTCTCACCTGTCAGTAACTCTCACCTGACAGTAACTCTCACCTGACAGTAACTCTCACCTGACAGTAACTCTCACCTGACAGTAACTCTCACCTGACAGTAGCTCACCTGACAGTAACTCTCACCTGACAGTAACTCTCACCTGACAGTAACTCTCACCTGACAGTAACTCTCACCTGTCAGTAACTCTCACCTGTCAGTAACTCACCTGACAGTTACTCTCACCTGACAGTAACTCTCACCTGACAGTAACTCTCACCTGACAGTAACTCACCTGACAGTAACTCACCTGACAGTAACTCACCTGACAGTTACTCTCACCTGACAGTAACTCTCACCTGACAGTAACTCACCTGACAGTAACTCACCTGACAGTTACTCTCACCTGACAGTAACTCACCTGACAGTAACTCTCACCTGACAGTAACTCTCACCTGACAGTAACTCAGTGCAGTTCTGTTGTGTGAATGATATCGAGCAGGTGAAGGCTCAGTTACTGATGAGTGTTTCCTGTATCTGCTGGACGCTGAGTATTTATGAGGAGTGTTTCGGCCTCCCCTTTAAAGACGAGGAGTAATAATGACGCTCACTCTGTTCCCCTGATGACGGGGCAGATCTGGAAGCAGATCAATCTAGCGTGGACAGTCTTCAGTCGTTAGCATCAGAGTTAGCGAGCTGTCTTCAGTGACGTTTTGTAAACAAAAGATGGAAGAGGAAACAGTAATGTGTAACTTACGGAGCAGGTTCTGCTGCATGGAGTCAGAGCGGTACAAGCTGACCGTGCTTTTCTTGAAGACGTTCTTCAGGAGCTGGGCCCTCTCAGTCAAACTATACACACACACAGAAACACACACACAGAAACAGGTAGTGTGTTAGCGGCTCGCTGAGCACCACAGGCAGATTTAAAGACTCACACATCAGGCCCCTTCAGAGTGGATGGAGCTGCCGGCTGCTCTACCTGCTGGTAAAAACACCATGTAGGGAGGAAGGACAACGTGTGTGTGTAAGTGAAAAGTGTGTCACAGCACGTTAGCGTTTATGTCAAACTAACACATGTGTTTCCATGTATCAGTACGGATTTTTATAACCATACGTGGGTAATCCCAGGAGTATATATCTGTGAATATATGTGTTTGTATCTGTTTCTGTAGCCGAGTTTGTCTATGTGTGTGTGTCCCTGTGTGTGTGTGTGTGTGCCCTGCAGCCTGCTGGGTCCGGGACAGTGGCCAGGCTGGGGGATCACTTTCAGCCAGCAGGAGATCTCACACTGATGTGCGCCGTGTCGATGCCTGCTGCAGGCCTAGGGGAGTCGAGCAGAGCTGGCTCAGTTTCTGAGATTTATGGCTTTAATATCGGACTACTGTGGCTCGAAAATGAGACATCTACTCTTCGGACATGATTATGGACATTACACACAAACTCCTGCAATTTAGCAGCAATTTAAAGATTCCTCTGCTCCACGTAGGAAACGTTTTGGCAGCAGAGACGAGAGTTTGTGTGTAATTTGGAGGGCTTTGGGAGGTTACAGATGATTCTTGTTGAACTCATTTTTCTGTTCCTAAAGAATAACTGCCAAGGCCTCACTCTGGCCATATGATGACACTTATACGGTTAGAGCACATTTCTGACATGTTGTTCCATCAGGCATAATTCTGTTACTAAACTGAGCGGCAGGAGGGTCGTTGGTTCTAGTCCTGGGTTTGTTTGCTGGAGAGGTGCCAGCTCACTTCCCAAACTGCAGACTGCTCAGGCGCTCTGACATCTGTCCATCTGTGCATGTCGGTCCTCATTTGTGCATATGTGTGTAGTCGTGTCCTGTATGTCTGTAAACACTGGATTTCCCCTCTGCATGAATTAAGTGTGTCAGTTGGTGTCAGTGGGTGTCAGTGGGCTCTGGCTGTCTCCACACATATATCTGTACTGCATCATGGCGTGTTGATTTATCTCATTAATGTGCAGGATCATCACTCTCTGCCAGCCCATGAACAGATCCATCATGTCACCTGCTCATCATTGTGTGTTTTGGTCTGTACCTCTTTCCATGCACCACTGCTCCGGGGTCTTTGGATAAAGCCTCCAGCTCCTGCACCTCATCCACCAGAGTCTTGAAACACACCCTCTTCACCCTGTGATGTAAATATAATACCCATTACCGAGCATTCAGAGCATGATGTTTCAATACCCCATCATCCAATCCAAAGTGGTTACGCTACATCAGACAATAAAGACTGCTGACACATTGAATCTGCTGTGGGGTGAAATCAACCAGACCCACAAGCAGGAAGACTACATTTCCCACGGAGCAACCACAGAGTGGAAACTTTTGAATTCTTTGGATGTTTGTAGGAAAATGTGTTAAAGAGACAAGAAGGATTCAGTGGGGGGTGGACAGACTCACACTTTGTAGGCGACGTCAAAGACCAGCGAGGTGATTGGGATGAAGACCAGACCCATCCAGAAGACCCCCGACCTGAACATCATGTCCGCCTGTCACACACACACACACACACACACACACACACACACACACACACACACACACACACACACACACACACACACACACACACACACACACACACACACACACACACACACACATTAATACACACTGCAGAGTTTAACAGCTAATCAGATAAAAGAAAGAGCTCTTCAAAAGGAGGTACACCTGATAATAACACTTTATCACCCCCTGCAGAGCTGCATAATGAGAACCATACATGACGGAGGAGGCCGCCCAAAACAAACAGTTGTGTTGTGGAAATAAAGACGAGAAGGGTCGAAAGAACCTGCTCAGAGCAGGCTCATCCTCCGTGACTAAATGAGACCATGTTTTGGATTGGTGTCCTCCACCTCTCCGCCCTGCAGGCAGGAGGAAGAACCTGTAAAGTGTAGAGACAGAGGCGTCACTGTCACAGGACAACAGCTCAACTGTTTGTTGGAGCTTCCTGTGAAGAGTTGATCTGAGACACTTCCTGTTAACAGTTGATCTGAGACACTTCCTGTTAACAGCTGATCTGAGACACTTCCTGTTAACAGCTGATCTGAGACACTTCCTGTTAACAGCTGATCTGAGACACTTCCTGTTAACAGCTGATCTGAGACACTTCCTGTTAACAGTTGATCTGAGACACTTCCTGTGAAGAGTTGATCTGAGACACTTCCTGTTAACAGTTGATCTGAGACACTTCCTGTGAAGAGTTGATCTGAGACACTTCCTGTTAACATTTGATCTGAGACACTTCCTGTGAAGAGTTGATCTGAGACACTTCCTGTTAACAGTTGATCTGAGACACTTCCTGTGAAGAGTTGATCTGAGACACTTCCTGTTAACAGCTGATCTGAGACACTTCCTGTTAACAGCTGATCTGAGACACTTCCTGTTAACAGCTGATCTGAGACACTTCCTGTTAACAGCTGATCTGAGACACTTCCTGTTAACAGCTGATCTGAGACACTTCCTGTTAACAGTTGATCTGAGACACTTCCTGTGAAGAGTTGATCTGAGACACTTCCTGTTAACAGTTGATCTGAGACACTTCCTGTGAAGAGTTGATCTGAGACACTTCCTGTGAAGAGTTGATCTGAGACACTTCCTGTGAAGAGTTGATCTGAGACACTTCCTGTTAACAGTTGATCTGAGACACTTCCTGTTAACAGCTGATCTGAGACACTTCCTGTGAAGAGTTGATCTGAGACACTTCCTGTTAACAGTTGATCTGAGACACTTCCTGTTAACAGCTGATCTGAGACACTTCCTGTTAACAGCTGATCTGAGACACTTCCTGTTAACAGCTGATCTGAGACACTTCCTGTTAACAGCTGATCTGAGACACTTCCTGTTAACAGCTGATCTGAGACACTTCCTGTTAACAGTTGATCTGAGACACTTCCTGTGAAGAGTTGATCTGAGACACTTCCTGTTAACAGTTGATCTGAGACACTTCCTGTTAACAGCTGATCTGAGACACTTCCTGTTAACAGTTGATCTGAGACACTTCCTGTGAAGAGTTGATCTGAGACACTTCCTGTTAACAGCTGATCTGAGACACTTCCTGTTAACAGCTGATCTGAGACACTTCCTGTGAACAGCTGATCTGAGACACTTCCTGTGAAGAGTTGATCTGAGACACTTCCTGTTAACAGCTGATCTGAGACACTTCCTGTGAACAGTTGATCTGAGACACTTCCTGTTAACAGTTGATCTGAGACACTTCCTGTGAAGAGTTGATCTGAGACACTTCCTGTGAACAGTTGATCTGAGACACTTCCTGTGAACAGTTGATCTGAGACACTTCCTGTTAACAGTTGATCTGAGACACTTCCTGTTAACAGTTGATCTGAGACACTTCCTGTTAACAGCTGATCTGAGACACTTCCTGTTAACAGCTGATCTGAGACACTTCTAGTCTCATGTGGTCTCATATTGTCTCATTTGGTCCCATGTGGTCTCATATAGTCTCATGTAGTCTCATGTGGTCTCATATAGTCTCATGTAGTCTCATGTAGTCTCATATAGTCTCATGTAGTCCCATGTGGTCTCATATAGTCTCATGTAGTCTCATGTGGTCTCATATAGTCTCATGTAGTCTCATGTAGTCTCATGTAGTCTCATATAGTCTCATGTAGTCTCATGTGGTCTCATATAGTCTCATGTAGTCTCATGTAGTCTCATGTAGTCTCATATAGTCTCATGTAGTCTCATGTGGTCTCATATAGTCTCATGTAGTCTCATGTAGTCTCATGTGGTCTCATATAGTCTCATGTAGTCTCATGTAGTCTCATTTGGTCTCATATAGTCTCATGTAGTCCGTGTTGGTGCTCCGTGTGATTATTTGCGTCCTTGTTGACTCAGAGAACATTTCGTGGGCCGTCTGAGTTCTAAACAGCGAGCGGCGGTTTGATCTTTCACGCTGTGTGTTAAAACGTTCACATGGAGTTCAGGAGAAGAATCTAACGATGAGACGGCAGCTCGGAGACTCGTCCATCTTATGACAATAAAAACATGTTTGGATACGCTCCAAGTCAGATCCTCAACCCGTCGAGAACCGGCTTCTACTGGGCTCTCAATCAGCTGGAGGACCAACACGAGTCTTTAGACGCCATGATGATATAAATTAGAAGTCACACGCAGGGCGAGAATCTCTGGATTTGGGAGCAGAGGGGAACAGGGGATCTTGGTGGTGGGGTGGAAGCTCTCAGCGCTCTTGTTTGCTTTGGACCTCTGCACTGAAACGATCTGTCATTACGTGTCAGAGAGCAAAACCCGCTCGCTGCTTTGTAACGGGCCACTTGTTTAAACTGCAGGGGCCCTCCACAGTGTCCTTCCTGTAATGTGACACAAGCAGGGCCCTCAGGACACACACTCACACATACACACACACAAAAACACACACACATCGACAGAAACACACACACACAAAAACACAGACAAAACACACACACATACAGACAGACACACACACACACACACACACACACAGACAAAACACACACACAGACGCACACACACACACACACACACACACAAAAACACAGACAAAACACACACACAGACGCACACACACACACACACAAAAACACGGACAAAACACACACACATACAGACAGACACACACACACACACACACACACAGACAGACACACACATACAGACACACACACACACATACAGACAGTCACACACACACACACACAGACACACACACAGACAGACACACACGCAGACACACACACACACACACACACACACAGACACACACATACACAGACACACACACACACACACACACACACACAGACACACACATACACAGACACACACACACGCACACACACACACACACACACAAAAACACACACACACCGACAGAAACACACACACACACACACACAAAAACACGGACAAAACACACACACACACACAGACACACACACAGACACACACACAGACAGACACACACATACACAGACACACACAAAAACACACACACACCGACAGAAACACACACACACACACACACAAAAACACGGACAAAACACACACACACACACACACACACACACAGACACACACACAGACAGACACACACACAAAAACACACACACATCGACAGAAACACACACACACAAAAACACAGACAAAACACACACACAGACACAGACACACACACACGCACACACACACATACACACACAAAAACACACACACACCGACAGAAACACACACACACACACACACAAAAACACGGACAAAACACACACACACACACAGACACACACACAGACACACACACAGACAGACACACACATACACAGACACACACAAAAACACACACACACCGACAGAAACACACACACACACACACACAAAAACACGGACAAAACACACACACACACACAGACACACACACAGACACACACACACATACACACACACACACACAGACACACACATACACAGACACACACAAAAACACACACACACCGACAGAAACACACACACACACACACACAAAAACACGGACAAAACACACACACACACACAGACACACACACAGACACACACACAGACAGACACACACACACCGACACACACACACACGCAGACACACACACACACACACACACACACACACACACACACACACACACACACACACACTAATAATAACTTGTTAACTGTTTGCTGCTCTACATTTCGTTGTTGTGGGATAAATAAAGGTTTCTCTTTTCTAAGTTAAGATATTCTTTTATTTCCTAAATATAAAGGTGAAGGTTTTTCAGGAATTCAGGAGGTCAAAGGTAAAGGTGGAGGGGGGTTTTGGGGTGTAGTGGTAGTCTGATAGATTGTTCAAGGTGCGATCTTTACACCCCTGTGACGTCCCGCCCTCTCCGTCGTCACGTAAAATATTTGGAGTATTAAAGATGAAGCTTCAGAGGATAAGAATCTACAAAATATAGTTACCATGAAGTTCACAGTCGCACAATAACAAGTTTGTTTTCTTCTGACCGTCGCCTCTGACCTCCGAGAATGTCATGGAGGCGTAACAAGGGGGACGCAGTGACCTTTCCCCCCTCTGTGCTGCCTTCAGAGGTAGTATCAGAGGCGTTACAGAGGAGAGACGGGATCAGCTGAGCCAGCGGGGAGAACAGCGCTGTGTGTGTGCATGTCTGACTGTGTGTGTATGTGGAGCTCATCTCTGTTTCTCTACACGTTGTGCTTCAAAGCCGTAACTCCGCCATATGGCCATAATGTGAGTTTACAGACCGGGACATGGATATCACTCCGTAGCAGAATAAATATAAAAGTACAGATGCGTGATGGCGGCTGAGATTCATTACTGCGCTGTAACAGAGCTGCACTCTGAAAAGGACGTCTGTTAGTCTGGTGCTGTGATCATCGTGACGATGAGCAAACGTTCTCTGACTGAAGGTTTTTAAACAGCGAGTTTTCTGCGTATTATGGAAAGACTTGATGAGTGGAGTCCTGGGTGATCCCTCCTAAGAAAGCCTGCAGTCTCTGCCTGAATGATGTTAATGACCGCCATTGTTGTGGTCGATGTAAAAGAAGTTAATCCACCACTTCACTATCCCCCCCACACCCCGCAGGCAGACAGTCTGCTAAGGATTCAGCTAACAGGACTAAGAAGAACCACCTTTGTATTCTGTGCCAGCTGAACCACATCCCACAGATGCTAATATTCAAACATTCACTTCCTGAATCCACAGAGCTTCTTTGTTCAACATTTTTATGAAGCCGACTGAGCGGAGAGGGGATGGACTAAACTAAACCTCGTCTGAGACTTTAGACTGCATCTCTACCTGATCATTCTCTGATTGGCTGGGTGTAACTGAGCCAGACAACACTGCATATACAGACTTTGGTCAAACAGGGAAGAAGTCCTCATGAGACTTTAAGGTCTGTAAGAAGAGCACACCTGTGACGTGTGTTAGAGCGCTCACCTGTGATCACAGTTTGCACATTAACACCTACGCCTCCAAGTAAAGTCTGTTTGTCTTTATTCAGTAATACACGAATGTCCTTTTTATACTCTTTATTGTAATACACTTAATAGTACCTTCATATGTTTTTATATTTATCATTTTATTATTTGAGTCTTTAAGAATAATGTTCCGCTAAATCCTGGATGTTTAAATACGTTCACATTTATTATATCTACGAGGGTTTATTTACCCTGTAGTAACTTAACTATTCCTGTTTTTGATCCTTCAATCCGTCCATCCATCCATCCATCAGTCCATCCATCCACCCATCAGTCCATCCATCCACCCATCAGTCCATCCATCCACCCATCAGTCCATCCATCCACCCATCAGTCCATCCATCCACCAGTCCATCCACCCATCAGTCCATCCATCCATCCACCAGTCCATCCATCCATCAGTCCATCCATCCACCCATCAGTCCATCCATCCACCCATCAGTCCATCCATCCACCAGTCCATCCATCCACCCATCAGTCCATCCATCCATCCATCAGTCCATCCATCCACCCATCAGTCCATCCACCCACCCATCAGTCCATCCATCCATCAGTCCATCCATCCACCCATCAGTCCATCCACCATCCATCAGTCCATCCATCCACCCATCAGTCCATCCATCCATCAGTCCATCCATCCACCCATCAGTCCATCCATCCACCCATCAGTCCATCCATCCATCAGTCCATCCATCCACCCATCAGTCCATCCATCCACCCATCAGTCCATCCACCCACCCATCAGTCCATCCATCCATCAGTCCATCCATCCATCCATCAGTCCATCCATCCACCCATCAGTCCATCCACCCACCCATCAGTCCATCCATCCATCAGTCCATCCATCCACCCATCAGTCCATCCACCCACCCATCAGTCCATCCATCCACCAGTCCATCCATCCACCCATCAGTCCATCCATCCACCCATCAGTCCATCCATCCACCCATCAGTCCATCCACCCACCCATCAGTCCATCCATCCACCAGTCCATCCATCCACCCATCAGTCCATCCATCCATCCATCAGTCCATCCATCCACCCATCAGTCCATCCATCCACCCATCAGTCCATCCACCCACCCATCAGTCCATCCATCCACCCATCAGTCCATCCATCCATCCATCAGTCCATCCATCCACCCATCAGTCCATCCATCCACCCATCAGTCCATCCATCCACCCATCAGTCCATCCATCCATCAGTCCATCCATCCATCCATCAGTCCATCCATCCACCCATCAGTCCATCCATCCACCCATCAGTCCATCCATCCATCCATCAGTCCATCCATCCATCCATCAGTCCATCCATCCACCCATCAGTCCATCCATCCACCCATCAGTCCATCCATCCATCCATCAGTCCATCCATCCACCCATCAGTCCATCCATCCACCCATCAGTCCATCCATCCACCCATCAGTCCATCCATCCACCCATCAGTCCATCCATCCACCCATCAGTCCATCCATCCACCCATCAGTCCATCCATCCACCCATCAGTCCATCCATCCACCCATCAGTCCATCCATCCACCCATCAGTCCATCCATCCACCCATCAGTCCATCCATCCATCCATCAGTCCATCCATCCATCCATCAGTCCATCCACCCATCAGTCCATCCATCCACCCATCAGTCCATCCATCCATCCATCCGTCTATAAAGTTATTAAACACAGTAAAGCATGGAGGAGTCAGACACTGTTAGATGATAAGCAAATAAAAAGAATTTTAAAAAGTTCTGCTTAGACAAAGAGGAAATTATGAGCAGAGACAAATCGGCCAATAACAACCCAGACCGAGGTCAGTGTGTCAAACAGAGACCGTCTAAGTGTGTGTGTCTGTCTGTGTGTGTGTGTGTGTCTGTTTGTGTGAGTGTCTGTCTGTGTGTGTGTGTGTCTGTTTGTGTGTCTGTCTGTGTGTGTGTTTGTGTCTTTCTGTTTGTGTGTGTGTCTGTGTGTGTGAGAGTGTCTGTGTGTGTCTGTCTGTCTGTGTGTGTGTCTGTCTGTGTGTGTGTTTGTGTCTTTCTGTTTGTGTGTGTGTGTCTGTGTGTGTGTGAGAGTGTCTGTGTGTGTCTGTCTGTCTGTTTGTGTGTGTCTGTGTGTGTGTGAGAGTGTCTGTGTGTGTCTGTCTGTGTGTGTGTTTGTGTCTTTCTGTCTGTGTGTGTGTCTGTGTGTGTGTCTGTGTGTGTCTGTCTGTGTGTGTGTGAGTGTCTGTGTGTTTGTGTGTATCTGTCTGTGTGTGTGTGTGTGTGTGTGTGTGTGTGTGTTTGTATGTGTGTGTGTCTGTCTGTGTGTGTGTGTGTGTTTGTATGTGTGTGTGTATGTCTGTGTGTGTTTGTGTGACTGTGTGTGTTTGTATGTGTGTGTGTATGTCTGTGTGTGTTTGTGTGACTGTGTGTGTGTGTCTGTGTGTGTGTGTTTTTTTCCTAACACACAGTGAGACGTTAAGTCTTTACGTAAACACTCAGCAGTCTCACTCGTGACTAACAGCAGATTTAAAACCTTGTTTGCACTAATTCTGTACTCTATGGTCTGCTATTATAGCGACCATGTGTTGTGGAGTTTATCAATCATTAGCAAGATTAAAAGGCTCCGGGTACAGGACTGTTTTAGGCTCCGGGTAAAGGACTGTAAAAGGCTCCGGGTACAGGACTGTAAAAGGCTCCGGGTACAGAACTGTAAAAGGCTCCGGGTACAGGACTGTAAAAGGCTCCGGGTACAGGACTGTAAAAGGCTCCGGGTACAGGACTGTTTTAGGCTCCGGGTACAGGACTGTAAAAGGCTCCGGGTACAGGACTGTAAAAGGCTCTGGGTAAAGGACTGTAAAAGGCTCCGGGTACAGGAATGTAAAAGGCTCCGGGTACAGGACTGTAAAAGGCTCCGGGTACAGGACTGTTTTAGGCTCCGGGTAAAGGACTGTAA
>CM036540.1:33317085-33319585 GCA_020745685.1 Tautogolabrus adspersus | reverse complement strand
ACTTCAATCAGATATAAAATCTGCATGACAACAAAAGAAGGTGTCTTTGTCTTAACCCGGCACAGATGTTAAGATTTTATGCCGTCACAGACCTAAGATGATCAGTCGTGGTCATATCGATGGGCGTGGCTCCTAAACGGTGGTCCTACGTCGCTGTGAGAGAGGATCAAAGATGGTCGATCTCACGGTCTTACGACCACAAATAGTCTGAGACAAAAATTTAGGCCAATAATCTCACATTGTGATCACTTCTATGATCTACATCAACTAATCAACCAATAGAGATTCAGCATGAAATGAATAACTAATCAGCGCGACCACACAGAGCTGTTGAACGTACGCTAACAATAACGTGACTTATCTCAAGCTCTCTTTGCAACACTGACATCCCAAGTTGGCCTCCTTTCCCTCGCCACGACCTCGTCCAAATTTCTCTACCCCTCCTCTTTCTTCTTACCTATAGGATGAGATCCGTGTCGCTCAGCGTGGCTGCAGAAAACTTGTCATTGAGCTGTAAGTTCAAAGTGAAGCTATGAGCCAGCGGCTGGTTATCTTAGATCAGTTAGCGACCTCTAAAGCTCCCGTCGTAACACGCTAAATCTCATTTGTTTAATCTTTAAAAAAAACAAAGTGTGGAAATCACACGTTCCTGCTTTACAGAGCATCATAAGCTGGATTACTGGAGACGCGGTTTGATCTTTACATTTATGTGGACAGAACAAACTAGAAATGACCTTTGACCTACTGAGCTTTAGAGGTGCTGAGAGGACGACCACTGGGCAGAGCCCGTTTACAGCTTTATGCTTTAAGCTTAATTAACTGGCTGCTAGTCTTATATTAAACGGGGGGGGGGGGGGGACAGAAAAGAGTATGGAGCAGCCTCATTGGCTGATCGAAGATCACGCTGGTCACACACCTGTCGTGTCATATAAGCTTCATCACCTGCTGATTAAAACGGGCTCACCTGAGCAGGAAGTTTACCGGGGGGGGGCTCTGTTGTGTTAAGAGACTCCGTCACTGTTTGAAGTCACCTGTGGATACTCAGCGCAGAGGGAGGCCAACGCAGCACAAACATTGGGCTAATTGGTCTAATTAAGTCATTATGCAACACAAGCCAGACGTCTGACACGTCACACCCTCCGGCTTCCCTCACAAACATCTAAAGCTGTGCTCTGACTTTTCCCACCAGCTTTCAGATGTTAGAAAACCACAAGGAACTGATCCACCACTGGAGCAGCATTGAGTCTTTCTAACCGGAGGGAGTTTAACCTTTAATGTTCATGCAGATGTGTTAGCATGTGTGTGATTACCTCTCCTGACATGTCGGGGGCCAGGGGGATGAGGGGCCACAGGGACGAGTAGATAATGAAGAACACCACCCACAGGCCGATGCTTCCCCAGATGGCGATGTGACTGAACTGTTGGGGGAGAATCAGAGGACAGCAGAGAGTTGAAGCGTTGGGGTGTAGGGTGAACCCTAACGCTGCAGAGTTCAGTAGTGACGTAGTCCATCGCACTAACTGAGACCAAGGCCAATCTCCAGAACTACAACATCTGTCTTGGTGTCGGTTAGTGTGATCGTGCTACAACATGAGGGCAACATGTTTGTACATCTTTGGCCACGTTTACATGACAATCATTTCAGACGGCAACAGTAACCCTTTTGTTGCCTTTCAGCTGTTTGTTAACACCTGGACGCCGTTTTGAGTACCTGAAAAGGAAACGTTGCGACAACGGGCTCCAGACTGCAAAGTTTAGACACGTGGTCTTTACAGGTCCAGGAAATGTCTGTGAGCGAGTAGGTGGACTACAACAACAATGGCCGACTCTGGAGTTCTGTTTGTGCTGCTCACTCCCGGTCGACTTTTTCTCTTTGTAGTTTAGGGTCACGTGTTTTGTAGTTTTTTGGGTCATAATCGATGATGTCACGAACTCGCTGGCTGAAAATAAAATAAAGTCACCCGTCCACACAAACGTTTGTGTGTTCACATCTCATCTCATTACAAAGTCACAGCGCCACCTACTGACCTGGCATGTGTACTGCAGCGTTTTTCTAGTTGTTTCTGTGGATCTGTGTGCACGGCGGTTGATATCAAAACGTTGACGTCAGAACACAGAACTTTTTCGTAAACTTAAAACATTGCAGTTTTCAGAGGATCATGTAAACATGGCGTTCGTGTCTTGATGAGTGTCAGAGGTCAGATCCAGAGGCTTCAGTCACTTGAAAGAGTTAAACATTCGCTACATGTAAATTCACTGTGTGTACATTGACTGGCTCGCTGGGAGGAACCGTAAAGATGAACAAATATGTCACAGGTATCAGTGGACTTATGAAAAGGAGGGACTGGTGGAGGGGGGGGGTGGAGGAGGAGGAGATTCCAGAGGGGGGGGGGGGCTTTAGTGAGGGAGGAGAGACCCGTGAACTTACCATGGTCCAGGACGAGGTCTCCAGACCGGCTTTCAGACAAACTGTGATGACCACAAACTGTGGAGACACAAA
>CM036540.1:33304585-33312085 GCA_020745685.1 Tautogolabrus adspersus | reverse complement strand
TATCGGTATCGGCTAATTTTATCTTCGATTTGCGCCGATATTTCTCGATTTATTCACCAGTCAAAAAACGTTTAATTTAAGTTTCATTGTGTTACACTAACAGTTCTCTGTCACCAGCAGAGGGCGCTATATGGATTACAACAAACATCATCACTCTGCAGAGTCGAGCGGTGATGCACGTTCATGCTCAGTTACTGTCCAGTCTCTGTCTGTACGGCGTGTTCTGAGGACGTTCAGTAATATTACAGGATTTAGATCACATCTAGCTTGTACAGCCTGTTGTTAGCTAACTGTTAGCATGTGGAGTATGTGTTTGTGTGTTCAGCTGTTACCATGACGACTACAGGCCGTGGCTAAATGTCTCCATTGGAGAGGCTCATTTACTACATGCTAGGTAAGATCAGTTTGTAAGGTTCAAACTTATGAAGCTAACTTGAAGATGGACGAGGAAAGGAGGAAAGGGCTTCGTAGCTGAAGGATGCTGTGTGAACTAGTGCCGTAAAGACGTACGCACTTCTCACCAGACGACCTCGGCCCGCTGCCAAAGTTACATAGTGCTGAAAGCAGGCGAGCGCGGCGCTCTGTGAACATGAGAGAGACGCCATCCTCCCTGTTGGAGGTTATTGTTCTACTAGATCGACTCTGAAACGACTGTTTGAAGGAGGAGGAGTTACAGGTTGTTGCTTTAAGAAGATGGAAAATGAAGTTTTAAACCAGAGGATTTGACTTCAGGTAGAGGAGGTTTAAATGTGTCAGCTGTTTGGTTGTTATTTTCATACTTTCCTCAGAGAATCAGAAAAACGTCTGTGTAAACAGAAAGACTCCCGGGCCAGGAGAACAGCAGAGGTTTCTTCACACACTCAGTGTGGTCCTTGCTGCTTTAAACTCGACCTGACGGCCTCGCTGCCAGAACAAACATCTTCCTCACATCATTTTCCTGCAACAAACGGCCTCAAACAATGACAGCACACTCTCTTTATTCCCTCTGTCCCCCTGATTCTTTCTGCTGCACACCCCCAACCCTTCTGACCTCCTCTGCCCCTGACCGCCACGGCCAATCTGTCTTTAATCCACCGCCATGCAGCACTAACCAGGTCACCACGCCTGTTCAAGGCTCTGTCTCAGTGTGGAGAAAGACGGAGACATCTTTATTATCAGAGCGGAGAGCGAAGCAACAAGCCACTGGAACCAGACACAAAAGGTCATACCAGGCCAAGCCGGGCTGCGGCGCCCTGATTGCAGCTGCCAGGTCGCTGTGACCCGAGACGCCTCAGATACGAACAGCGAGATGACAGACACATCTCAAGTCATTAATATGACATTTATGAGTCGTAATCAATCAATCAATCAATCAATCAATCAATCTTTATTTGTAGTGTGAAGTGTTATCTCAAGACGCTTTACAAAAAGCAGGTCAAAGACCTTACTTATTGCTATATTACAAGGACCCAGCTTAATCCATCATGAGCACTTTAGCAAAGCAGCAAAAGTTACATTGGTCAGAAAAAACTTCCTTATTAAAAGGCAGAAATCTTCTGCAGTGATCCCCGGCTCATGACCAAACAGCCTTCACAGCCTAGACTGCTCCGGGCTTGGAAAGGGATAGTGGGAGATGGGATAAGATGCAGGAAGAGGGATAGGGAACAAGGGGGGGGGGGGGGGGGGTGTTGTTCAGGTAGACCGTCCACCAACGATCCCGAGGAACCAAAGAGAGCTCAGGAGCTCCCAGGAAATGATGTGGTTAGTAACTGAAATTTACAAATAGCGACATGCAGTAATATGATCTCACATAGAGAGAGAGAGAGAGAGAGAGAGAGAGAGAGAGAGAGAGAGAGAGAGAGAGAGAGAGAGAGAGAGAGAGAGAGAGAGAGAGAGAGGGAGAGATAAGAGCTCAAGGTGCCAGTTCCCCCGGTAGTTTAATCCTATAGCAGTATAACTAGGAGCTGGTCTACATCTGCACCAGCCCTAACTATAAGATTTATCAAAAAGGAATGTTTTAAGTCTATTCTTAAAAATACAGAGTGTGTCTGCCTCCCGGACCCCGACTGGGAGATGATTCCAGAGGAGAGGAGCCTGATAACTGAAGGCTCTACCTCCCATAGTACATTTAGAGACTGTAGGTACCATGAGCAGGCCTGATAACTGAAGGCTCTACCTCCCATAGTACATTTAGAGACTGTAGGTACCATGAGCAGGTCAGATAACTGAAGGCTCTACCTCCCATAGTACATTTAGAGACTGTAGGTACCATGAGCAGGTCAGATAACTGAAGGCTCTACCTCCCATAGTACATTTAGAGACTGTAGGTACCACGAGCAGGTCTGATAACTGAAGGCTCTACCTCCCATAGTACATTTAGAGACTGTAGGTACCACGAGCAGGCCTGATAACTGAAGGCTCTACCTCCCATAGTACATTTAGAGACCGTAGGTACCACGAGCAGGCCTGATAACTGAAGGCTCTACCTCCCATAGTACATTTAGAGACCGTAGTTACCACGAGCAGGCCTGATAACTGAAGGCTCTACCTCCCATAGTACATTTAGAGACCGTAGTTACCACGAGCAGGCCTGATAACTGAAGGCTCTACCTCCCATAGTACATTTAGAGACTGTAGGTACCACGAGCAGGTCTGATAACTGAAGGCTCTACCTCCCATAGTACATTTAGAGACTGTAGGTACCACGAGCAGGCCTGATAACTGAAGGCTCTACCTCCCATAGTACATTTAGAGACTGTAGGTACCACGAGCAGGTCTGATAACTGAAGGCTCTACCTCCCATAGTACATTTAGAGACTGTAGGTACCACGAGCAGGTCTGATAACTGAAGGCTCTACCTCCCATAGTACATTTAGAGACCGTAGGTACCACGAGCAGGCCTGATAACTGAAGGCTCTACCTCCCATAGTACATTTAGAGACTGTAGGTACCACGAGCAGGCCTGATAACTGAAGGCTCTACCTCCCATAGTACATTTAGAGACTGTAGGTACCACGAGCAGGTCAGATAACTGAAGACTCTACCTCCAATAGTACATTTAGAGACTGTAGGTACCACGAGCAGGCCTGATAACTGAAGGCTCTACCTCCCATAGTACATTTAGAGACTGTAGGTACCACGAGCAGGCCTGATAACTGAAGGCTCTACCTCCCATAGTACATTTAGAGACTGTAGGTACCACGAGCAGGCCTGATAACTGAAGGCTCTACCTCCCATACTACATTTAGAGACCGTAGGTACCACGAGCAGGCCTGATAACTGAAGACTCTACCTCCCATAGTACATTTAGAGACCGTAGGTACCACGAGCAGGCCTGATAACTGAAGGCTCTACCTCCCATAGTACATTTAGAGACTGTAGGTACCACGAGCAGGCCTGATAACTGAAGACTCTACCTCCCATAGTACATTTAGAGACCGTAGGTACCACGAGCAGGCCTGATAACTGAAGGCTCTACCTCCCATAGTACATTTAGAGACTGTAGGTACCACGAGCAGGCCTGATAACTGAAGACTCTACCTCCCATAGTACATTTAGAGACTGTAGGTACCTCGAGCAGGCCTGATAACTGAAGGCTCTACCTCCCATAGTACATTTAGAGACTGTAGGTACCACGAGCAGGCCTGATAACTGAAGGCTCTACCTCCCATAGTACATTTAGAGACTGTAGGTACCACGAGCAGGTCTGATAACTGAAGGCTCTACCTCCCATAGTACATTTAGAGACTGTAGGTACCACGAGCAGACCTGATAACTGAAGGCTCTACCTCCCATAGTACATTTAGAGACTGTAGGTACCACGAGCAGGCCTGATAACTGAAGGCTCTACCTCCCATAGTACATTTAGAGACTGTAGGTACCACGAGCAGGTCTGATAACTGAAGGCTCTACCTCCCATAGTACATTTAGAGACTGTAGGTACCACGAACAGGCCTGATAACTGAAGGCTCTACCTCCCATAGTACATTTAGAGACTGTAGGTACCACGAGCAGACCTGATAACTGAAGGCTCTACCTCCCATAGTACATTTAGAGACAGTAGGTACCACGAACAGGCCTGATAACTGAAGGCTCTACCTCCCATAGTACATTTAGAGACTTATAGGGAGCCAGTGCAAAGAAGCCAATACAGGAGTAATGTGGTCCCTTTTCCTAGTTCTAGTCAGTACTCGAGCTGCAGCATTTTGGACTAGTTGAAGAGTCTTTAGAGATTTACCTGAGCACCCTGAGAAAAGAGAATTACAGTAATCCAACCTGGAGGTAACAAATGCATGAACTAGTTTTTCTGCATGGTGACAGGATCTGCCTGATCTTAGATATTATGAAGGTGGAAATAAGCTGTCCTTGAAATGTGTTTTATGTGAGAGTTAAAGGACATATCTTGATCAAATAAAACTCCTAGATTCCTAACAGTGGTGCTAGATGCCACGCTGATGCCATTAAGGGCAGTTGTATCATTAGAAAAAGTCTCTCTGAGGTTCTTAGGTCCAAGCACAATAACTTCAGTCTTGTCTGAGTTAAGCAACAAAAAGTTTCTGGTCATCCACGTCCTAATGTCCTTAAGGCAAGCTTCTAGTGTACATAACTGATTGGTGTCATCTGGCTTCATTGATACGTATAGCTGAGTATCATCTGCATAACAATGAAAATGTATGGAATGTTTCCTCATAATATTACCCAGAGGAAGCATATATAATGTAAAGAGAATCGGTCCAAGCACTGATCCTTGTGGCACTCCATGGCTGACTTTGGTGTGCATAGAGGACTCATCATGAACATGTACAAACTGAGATCGGTCTGATAAATAGGATTTAAACCAGCTTAAAGCAGTCCCTGTAATTCCAAGTCATTGTTCTAGTCTCTGTAACAGGATTTGATGGTCAATCGTGTCCAAAGCAGCACTAAGATCTAACGGGACGAGCACAGAGAGAAGTCCCCTGTCTGAGGCTAGAAGAAGATCATTGGTTACTTTAACTAGAGCAGTCTCAGTGCTATGGTGGACTCTAAATCCTGACTGAAACTCCTCAAATAAACTGTTGTCATGGAGACAGTCACACAACTGATTAGCTACCACTTTCTCCAGGATCTTTGAGATAAAAGGAAGGTTAGAGATAGGTCTATAGTTAGCTAGAGTTCCTGCATCAAGAGTAGGCTTTTTAAGAAGCGGTTTAATTACGGCTACTTTAAATGACTGTGGTACATAACCTGCCACTAAAGATATATTGATCATATCTAGTATAGAGCTGCTAACTAGAGGAAAGACTTCCTTAAACAGCTTAGTTGGGATCGGGTCTAAGAGACAGGTTGACGGTTTAGACGCAGAAATAATTGAGTTTAGTTCTGAAAGGTCAATAGGAGAAAAACAGTCGAGGTTAAAATCAGGTTTCAGAACTGTTTCTGACGTATCGGAGGTATCTGCACCGGGTAAAGATAGGTTACTAATTTAGTCTCTAATGTTTAATATTTGATGGTTAAAAAAGCTCATGAAATCATTACTGCTGAGGGCTAAAGGAATACATGGCTCAATGGAGCTCTGACTCTCTGTCAGCCTGGCTACAGTGCTGGAAAGGTCTCTAGGATTGTTTTGATTTTCCTCTATTAGAGACGAGTAATAGGCAGCTCGAGCATGACGTAAAGCTTTCATGTATTTATTATGACTATCTTGCCATATTAAACGAGATTCATCCGTTTTGGTGGAGCGCCACACTCTTTCAAGTTTACGTGACGTTAGTTTTAGAGTACGGGTTTCTGAGTTGTACCATGGAGCTAGTCTCTGTCGTTTGATAACCTTCTGTTTTAGGGGGGCGATTGAATCAAGAGTAACTCTCAGTGAATCCACCGCACTATCAACAAAGTGATCCAGCTGAGAGGGACTAGAGTTATTATAAGAGTTTGAACTGGGTTAGAGCATGGTACTGAATCAAAAGCAGCTGAAATAGCTTCCTTACATTTAGCTACTGCGCTATCAGATACACTTCTAGAGAGCACATTTTTATTAACCGGAGTTAATGCTGGTAAGAGAAAGTCAAAAGTTATTAAGAAATGATCTGATAGAAGAGGGTTTTCTATGAAAACTGTCAAGTTTTTAATTTGAATGCCATAAGCTAGAACAAGGTCCAGGGTGTGGTTAAAACGATGAGTAGGTTTGTTTACACCCTGGGTGAAACCAATAGAGTCTAATAATGACATGAAGGCTGTGCTAAGGCTATCATTAGCAACATCCACATGGATACTGAAGTCACCTACAACAATGATTCTATCACTGCTAAGGACTACGTTTGATAGAAGTTCAGAATACGGGCCAGGAGGGCGGTAAACTACAACAACTAGAACTGGCTGAAAGGTTCTAGAGACTGGGTGTGAAAGACTGAGAGCAAGGCTTTCAAAAGAAGTATCATTCAGCTTTGGTTGAGGGTTCATTACAAGACTAGAATTAAAAACAGCTGCTACTCCACCACCTCGGCCAGTGTCTCGAGGTATATGAGTATTAAAATGACTGGGAGGGGTGGATTCATTTAAACTAACATATTCATCCTGAGACAGCCAGGTTTCTGTTAAAGTAGATCAATACGATGTTCTGATATCAGATCATTTACTAAAAGAGATTTAGATGCTAAGGATCTAATGTTTAATAGTCCGCTTTTAATTGTCCGATTTTTTTGCAAAATCGTATTCGTAGTTTTAATTTTAATTAGATTTACGTTTGGATTACTTATAACGACAGGTCTGGAAACAGACACAGTACCTATAGTAAAAGTAGAGCTACAGTTAGATTTACAGTCATAATTACAGCTATAGTGACTGGGAGACTGATCTAAAGGAAAGCGTGTAAGACTGCAGCTCTGCCTCCTGGTCTGAAGAGCGGGAACATTTGTCCTCTTCATCGGTGTGCTGCAGAACAAAGTTATTCTCCATGTTTGACGATGTGATTCAGATTTATAAAATGTGTCCGTGTTTACAGAGACGAGGAAATGAAGATGACCGACTGAGCGCTACAAGTTCAACACAAAGACGTCGCTCAGAGGTCATTAAACGAGATACAGAAGTGAACTGTGTCCATGACGACAGAACATCGGTTAAAACCAGGTTTAGAAAACATCAAAATATCACACAGGTTTTTATCGACCACTGCTCCAGATTTGAAGGACCGTAAACTCTGGTATCTAAGTTTCAGACTGTGTTTGGGGTCTCTCAGAGGTCAAACAGGTTTAAAGTGTCTTCCTGTGGAATGATTTTCATCGGTGTGCAGCTGTGCAGCTCTTTTAGTACCATCTGTTTCCACCAGGGGGAGTTTGTAGTCCTGCTGGCTACCTGTACGCTAGTCGAGCTCTCAGCCTGCGCTGACGTTGATATTTGTGAAGTACAGACCCACAGCCCACGAGTCTCTCTGCTCACCTGTTGTCTTTAACTGACGAGTCTTTAATCAGTCCAGCTTAGATACCACAGATACCACCGTTTGCTTTAGATGCACCATGATGACCTCATGGCGGAGGAAAGATG
>CM036540.1:33277472-33304385 GCA_020745685.1 Tautogolabrus adspersus | reverse complement strand
GATGGTGAAAAGTGGCGCTGCAGCCTGGTCTGTGTCGCTTTACTTCCCAGTACAGCGTGCAACACACAATGAATGAAGGCGAGTTTCCAATCGCGCCAGGTGAGTGCAGAGGGTGAAGATGGCGACTGTACTCACGGTTATAAAGGCGCGCGTGTCAGCATGTTATAATCTGTGTATTGTCAGTCAGCTGATTCACCAGATGTTAGGGTCACCTTTGACCCCCCCTCATTGAGACGTGATTTTAACAACAGCTGCTTAAAGACGGACGATTTGAAAAGTGACCAAAACAACAGACGTGAAAAAGATGAAATCAAAGCCTCCGTAAATGAAATTCTTCAAATGAAATCATGAATATGCACTGAAGAGCGTGTGTTAGAGACTCGTGTCACCTTGGTATTAAAGCCCATTGCATTCTGGGAGGTTTTGTAGAGTTCAGGGTACTTCAGCATGTTCTCCTTCCTGCAGGAGCGCTCGAATATTCCCAGAGTAAGAGGAGGCAGAGCCGTGAAGATCTGCGCGAGGAAAACACAGAAACAGGAGAGTCACTTTCAAATGTTTCACGAGGGACGATTTCAAATCACAACAAATATGAAATATGTATAAATGTATTGTCACACCCACCTGTTGTCTCCAACATGCTCACACACACTATATTTATATATTTACATATTGAACGTGGTTACGTTGAGAAGCATGCTCGCTGTTTGGAGATTTGAACCACGTCGTGACGTTCAGCTCAACGTTCAGATGAAGTCAGTAAGACGACCTTTGACTTTGATTTGTGTTCTTTAGAGATTAAGACTCCATTTTGAGTTTCTTTATGACAGTGTTGCTCTTAAGAAAATCAAAGCGCTTCTGTTTTACTGAACAAACCCTCGTTCGTGCACGCCGTAGTTTAACCTCACCTGGTTAAAACATGATTGATGCCTCTCTGCATCGCTCCCGATGTCTCCTCGTGTTTCGTTTATAGACGTATTCTCTCTCCTCATTACTTCGCATCATTAAAGACCACAGATTTGATTGGTCATGCTTTCAGCCTCTTTATATGCTAAATCCATCTCCAATGAACATCTGCGACGCTCCTGAGTAAGACGACGGTGAGCCGAGCTGAAGTGTCATTTCTGAGCAGTGTTGTAATGTTGTTCTGTACAGCAGCTGCTGACAGAGGAGTGATGGTAGTGTATGGTCGGGGGGCTCAGTGGGTCAGTTGGTGTGAGTTCCCTGCAGGCCCATCTGGAGTGGGAGTCTGCAGGACCAGTGGGCCACAGGACATGCTCCACTGAGCTCCTTTCTTATTCAGAGGAAGACCTCCATTGAGGGGAGGATTCAGTCCACTGCCTCCGACAGACTCCCACTGAGCCGGAGGAATTCCTCCAGGTTTTGGATAGAGTGAAGGAATGAACCCACTCCCACTCCCAACTACAGTTCTGGTTTGTTATTACATGAACGCACGAGGCAGAACAATCAGGATTGTGGGAAAATGTCACCTCGCACTTCTCTCATTCGTTTCTGTTGATTTCATTGAGTTAATTTATAAACAGTTTGGAGTTACACATCAACTCCTTCTGGGCTTAAAGGCACATTAAAGATCAGCCTTGGAGATGCACATTTTTTACATCTACTTTATTCATGACAGATATGAATTATGAGTTCATTAGGAGTGGTCCCATTATAGAGCCCTGTGGGACTCCCAACATCAGCTGCGGGCTGAGCTGTTGCTCGTTCTTTTTACTCTCTTTGCCGCAAGCAAATCTGTTCTTTCATATTCAGAACATAGTTCAGGGCACAGCGGGAATACGGACGTGACAACAGGTCATAAATAAAGAACGTCTTTAAGTGGTGATGACGTACCCCCAGAATAAAGAGATCACTTCTGGGGCAACGACGCAAATCAGTTCTGCGTCAGAGCAAAAGGAAAAAGGTGTGAAATTTAGAGAGAACATTTTATTACTCACCACGTTGTACAAGCCGATGCACCAGCGCTCAAACAGAATCTGACCCGAGAAGCCATTGACGAATGCAAACCAGATCTAAGGGAGACAAAGTCACAGAAAGAAGGCGTGAGGGCTAAGTTAAACATAACCACATATACATAACATCAATGTTAAGAATAGTTTCATGTCATTTCATCGGCTAGATGCTTATTCATGAATCGGATACCGGAGGCTTTAATTAGATGATGAGGACACCAAATCTTGGTCGTCCTTCAGAATATGTTTTCCATTAGAGACTGTCGAGGTGAGTGGTTACCATTATCAGATTTAAGACAGTCCGACAGACTCACCATCCATTTTTCTATCTCACTACATTCTTCAGAGTCTGGTGACAACAGAGACTTCACAGAGGTCTGCAGGATCTCCGTGTTTACTTAGAAACAGCGGATGCTTCCAGGACTTTAACATTACAGGAGGGGTGACGTGGAATATAAGCTCCCTGTGTATTAAGATAAAAGATCCTGAAACTAATGTGTGCTGTTTGAAGTGCTGTCCTGTGATCAACGTGTCATTCTTCTAACTTAACCAGGTTTAAACTCAGGACGGGCACGGAGGCCTCAGCAGACGGTGGGAAGTCCTAGGGCCTTCAGAAGCCACCTCCATGACGTGGATATGGACCAGATTCATCACGGGATTATCTACAAACATTTATCAAACCAACTACTGCACTCCTTGATCTACCTGAAGACAAGCGGGTGACAGACGAGGTTAGTTATGGGAGCAGAGTCAGGGCTGTGGGACTCTAAGCGATGTGGACTTTGAGTTATAGTTTCAGTAAGGGGAGACAGCTGTAATGCAAACCATATGCGGGGTGGGGATGAGTCTTTCCACCGTATCTTGATTCATCATACCTTTCTGAAGGAAACAATAGCTCTAAGATCAGGACAGAAGCTATTTGACTGTAGAAGCTAACACAGCAAACACAGCACACATTCATTTATTGTTTGTAAGCAGAGAAAGTCTGACATCACAGCTGATCCTGAACAACAGCTGGCAGTATGTTTGAGGTAGAGACCTACACACACAGGCACAAAACTACAATAAAATGCAGAAGCTCCTTTTCCGAAAAAGTAATGACGGGTGAAAGCTTAAGTGGCGGTATACAAACATGAGTGACACATTGACGTATTTTTTTTTTTTAAACCTGCGGTAATGACGGAGGGAAATCAACGACAGGGGGTGCAAAGACGTTTACAGTGTTAGGGTTAGGCGCAGTCCGGGGGCTGCTCTTGCTTACTGGGGGAAAATCGGGGGTGCTGTGTTTTGGCCGTGGCAGGCCCAGCATTTCTTCGCTTCATTTAACTTCATTATGAAGGCATGAACTGCTGCAAATTCTCAGATTGGGACAAAGACTATTGGAGGGCCCCACGCCGCCGCTGCCACTCTCTACACCACCAATACCAATGTGCCACTGGACGTTCCCATTTAGTCATGTAAGCGTATGCATGAAAACAAATGTCTGTCAGTCCCCCCTTCAACCCCGATTCATTCCCTTGCTTGGGTGTGGGGGTCTGGGTGCCTATAGACGGACCCTGCCCCTCACCGCCCCTTTTCTGCCACACCCACCCATCACAGCTCCCAGCCTCCACTACATCAGGTGCACTCTACCATGATGTTGTTTCTCTTATATGGGGGGGGGGGGTGTTTTTTTTAACTCATGTGGGATGTTCAGCTCAGATCTGGGAACGTGGCTCTGTAACCATGAGAGTCTGAAGGTGCACCGTTCATCTGTTGGCAGAGCAAGAATAGTTTGAGGTGTTTGAGGTTTGGGCTCGCTGAAAAGACATTCACATGTGGTTGCTATGGGTTATGTGTAGATGAAGCCCAAGCCATGAGGCAGGTTCAACCATTAGCGTGGCTCAAGCAATGCTAACGAGAGGCTAGTGAGTAGGTCAAACTGCTGAATTAATCACAGCTCGGCCCAATGAGAGGCTCTGCTCTGATATATTGTTGTGCTAAGTTAAAGAAGGCTCCTATTCATAGCATGTGGTAACTGCTTCTGTGTGAGTGTTTTGGCCTGTTCGTCGGGATCCTAACAGACTCTCTCTCTCTCTCCCTCTCCAGTCTCTTGAGGGACAGATGCATTGATTTGCTCATTAGGGGAAGTACCAGGCAGGATTTTTCTTCCCCTTTTCATCCCCTCATTGAGTGCCACTCAGCGGAGGGGTGTGGCTGGCCTCTCTCCCCGACTGCACATCGTGAAAACAGTAATGGAGGGGAGCGGGAGTGGAGAAAAGGGGGATTGGGCAGCGGCTAAAAAAATCATTGATTCCGAAGCAGACCTGCAGGCCTCGGCTCAAAGCAGCTCTGGATTGAGGGAAGGAGGGAGCATGACATTTGTCCCCAACAATGTGAGTCTTGATACTCTTAAGCTTACTACTGCAGAATTTCTAATGGACTTGATACACAAAGCAGGAAAAGAATAAAGAAGGAGATAAAGAGGGAGCTGATCAATATGCTGGAAATATGAGGAGCTGTCGTACAATGCCAGGCTCAGCCTTTGTGCTTTCATTCAACCAGCCATCGTCGGCAAGCTTTGCTCGGCCACTCTGAGCCGTCCCTAAACTACGCTGAGCTGCCCTGAATGAGCTTTCATGTAATTGCCTCATAAATGCCACTTGTCCATCAGGCCCCTCTGTTGCCCCCTGGCAGTGTGTCAATCAAACATGAGTGGCCAGCTGGATCGGCCATGTTCCTTTGGGAAGGCCTCTCAGATGAACTGTTCTTTAGTTCACAGGATCATTTGTGACAAAGTACGAGTTATGACTTCAGCGATGATTAGTTCAGAACTTGTATGCTTTATTAGAAAAAGTATTTGATGAATAAAAAGGTCGTATTGAATAGACACGTTCCTTTTCACGTGTGACAGAGCGTTCATTGTTCTCTTATTGATTAGGGAGAAGGAATGCCAACCTCAATCAACAGCTCAGGGAAAGCTGAAAGAAAACACAGTGAAGCTGTTCCAGCTGTCACTCAATCATCCACTCCAGTGACAACCTCACTTTCTGACTCACAATTAACCCGCAGTGAGTCACAGAAAATCCTAAACCATCACACAACTGTTCCACCAGCCTCTAAAGGTTCTTTCCTTTTCACTTTGGCCTCAATAAGCACAGAATCCTTTGCCCTCCGACTTGGTGTTTCTTAAGAAGAGCTGGAAAGAGACTAAAGAGGCTGAAACACAGAGTCTCACAGACCCCCGTATTCACTCTAGAACACGCACTGTACAGGACAATGGGGCTCCCAACAAAAAAAGTTAAAGTCCAGTCAGCATCATTGATTCTAGTAAACCTGTGAGTGCAAATCATGCAGCCTTCACCGGGACTCCGGGGTCAGATGTCACAGTGTTACAAAACCAGGACATATGAAGTATTGAAGCAGCCAAACAAAGAAGAACAGTCCCATTCTTACTGGATCCCCTGAAGGAGCACAGTACAGGATGGGGGGGGGGGGGGTGGAGTTGTGTTTTCAGGCAGCAACAAAGGTGTGGCTCGCCCTGCAGCCACAACTGAGGAGGTTTGTAAAAGTTGTTCTTCTTTTAAAGGGACCTGGTATATATCAGAGGAGCTGCTTTAAAAGATTCAAATGAAATGTATTAAAGACGGGTTTGCTTAGACCAGTGTTTCCAAACCTTTACTCCTTTAAGCCCGCCCTCGTGTATCTAAGAAGAGCTGGGACCCCCAAATACCCAAACTGGAAAAATGATATGTGGCTGAAAGAAATGAACATCAATCTTCAAAGTTTTCACTGATACAATTCTCAGTAGGTTACAGACCATGACTTTAGTCAATATGCTCAGATTTAGTTTTAACAACCTCAGAGCAGACAAAGCCTCGCGCCCCCCCTGAGATCTTTGGTGCCCCCACTGGGGAGGCCAGGACCCCACGTTGGGAACCAATGGCTTCGACTATAAACATCACAAGTCCTTTATTGAGTGAGCGAAACATAGAACAAGTTCAACACGGTAACATAACAGGGAGCAACATTCAACAATGAGGCATTGACTGAATCACATTCAGAAGATTGTATTTACTGCAAACTCATTTTTGGGGGCGAATCTGAATTACAAATAGTATTTTAAATATAGAGTCAGCAGCTTCCTCCTTCAAAATAAAATACAGACTTCTCCTAAAGTAAAGCTGCTCCATCATCCCTTCTGGGCCTCCGTACATGTGTGCTGGTGACTGTGTCTGCAGAGACCCTGTCCTCTGACTGGATTTTACTGTTCTGGTTTGTTCTGGTTGACTCGGGACGTTTCTGGGCGGAGCTGGTGTGTTTCCTCCAGCCAATGACAGCGCAGCAGGTGAGTTTAGGAGTGGATACAATTCAGTGATTGGGCGTGATTCAGACCGGCAAATATGATGGACGTGGACGTAGCAGCAAAGAAGAGAAAATATAATCACAGTGAGGAGAAACACCAAGCGGATAAAGCTCGTTCTAAAACGAGGGTGAACCTTGTGTTGGCTTTTACCCGTGGACGTGGAGTTGGTCTGCTTCCTGTTGGACAGGCAGGTGACAAACACCGGCGGTTAGCTTGTGCTAGCGTGCGTTAGCTTGCAGTGTAGGTACAAGCAGTAAACGTACACACTACATCCTGCAGGGAGTGTGAGCTTCTGGGGGCCCCATGAGGAGGGGCCCAGTTTGACTTGAAAAGTGTAAACTGCGGTTTTAGTCTGGAAAAGGAGCGAGTGGCGTCTTTTACTTGAGGTCACATTAGCCAGAAGCAAACACGATGGAATGTAAGAGTCGATTCTTCACGGTACATAATACGGAACGTGGATGGAAAAGGAGATCAGAGGTCAAGGGTCACAGAAAGAGGATGAACTAAAGAGGATTTTAAAGTTCTCATATTTCTGCAACAGGTTATGTGGGGATGACACTTCAAAGCATGTGGCTGCTCTTTTATAGACACAGCCGAGGCCTCGGAGTCCTTAGAGTCCACTGAGACCTCAGAGTCTACTGAGACCTCAGAGTCCACTGAAACTTCAGAGTCCACTGAGACCTCAGAGTCCACTGAGACCTCCGAGTCCACTGAGACCTCAGAGTCCACTGAAACTTCAGAGTCCACTGAGACCTCAGAGTCCACTGAGACCTCAGAGTCCACTGAGACCTCAGAGTCCACTGAAACTTCAGAGTCCACTGAGACCTCAGAGTCCACTGAGACCTCAGAGTCCTCAGGCACTGAGTCCACAAACTTGGCAAGACTTGGCCAGAACCTGACGTTAGGATCTGCTGATGTATCAGAGCAAAGCATTCAGTAAAGTTGTAGGACACGCCCACCCCGACAGCACTTTCAAGGACACGCCCACCAGCAAGCTCACGCAAATTTCCCTGCAACTGCAAACAGAGCTGACCAGTCAGAGGAGAGAGAAATGTATAGTTTTAAAGTTTTTCCCGTCTTCGCTGTGCACGAGTTTGGTCTGAAAATAAGTAAAGTGTTGATGCGTGTCTCAAATAAAGGCGGGGTCATCTCATAGCCGGAGGTCAATAAAAGCCTGAGCTGTTATTAGAAGTTTTACGGTGTGTTTAACCTTGTTAAGAGATATAAGAGCATGTTTTATTACTAAAGGCTTATTGTCAAAGGTAAGGACACAACATACAGAACAGAAGTGGACCTCCACTTTAACTGTCTGGTATGCAGCGTAGGACAAAGGATGATCAAACCCTCACTCCTGGCTCCTGAGGTAGAGCCAAACTTCCTGCTCACGTCAGACGAGTGGAGAGTCTGTAGATCAAAACATCTGAGCACCCGGGATGATAAAGCTGCTGCTGATAGGAAGCACTTAACCTGTCTGCTCCTTCTTGGTTACAGCTCTGAACCTGCAATCACTACTGCGCCTGGTGTCTGTCACATGACATCAAACCTACCGCACGCCAACGGCCCGATGTGCACTGATAAACACTGAGCAGGCAGCTGGATTTAAAAAGTACTCAGGACTTTCTTAAGGTTCCCATCCAAAGTGAATAATCCTCAATTAGAACTCCAATGATCTGAGCAAAGCTGGATGTCTTCACTGAATGTTGGCTAACCTCTCCTCGGAGAGCACTCGACTCAGGGTTTAAAGTCTTTATGAGACAATATCAGGAGATCAAAATGTCAATAAAACAAACTTTCTTTCAAAGTCAAGTTAATTGAAATGAACTGAATATTTAGTTTGTGTCTGAATGTTTGAGTAAATGCTGGAATGCAACAATTTTCAATAAAATATTGAACCGTTGGGTACGACATCCACGCTTCAATACACACTTTTGAATTGCAGTTTTACAGTTTTGTGCATGAGTTTCCATGCAAAGTATTTCTCTCTGAATTATCTCTGTGTGGGTTTGCCTGTGAGTCCATGCGCTGGGATTAGGAAATGCGTGACTGTTTAGTTTACAGCAAAAGACTGCAGCAGGCTGTAACGTTAGCAGGCGGATACGTTAGCAGGCTATCTCATTATCAAGCTGTCACCTTAGCAGGCTATCTTGTTAGCAGGCCGTCCCTTTAGCAGGCTGTAACGTTATCAGGTAGATACGTTATCAGGCTGTCACGTTAGCTGGCTTTAACGTTATCAGGCTGTAACGTTAGCAAGATATCTTGTTAGCAAGCTGTCCCTTTAGCAGGCCGTAACGTTATCAGGTTGTAAGGTTAGCAGGCTGTAACGTTAGCAGGCAGTAACGTTAGCAGGCTTTAATGTTAGCAGGCTTTAACGTTAGCAGGCTGTAACGCTAGCAGGCTGTAACGCTAGCAGGCTGTAACGCTAGCAGGCTGTAACGCTAGCAGGCTGTAACGTTAGCAGGCATTAACGTTAGCAGGCGTTAACAGGTTGTAAGGTTAGCAGGCTGTAACGTTAGCAGGCAGTAACGTTAGCAGGCATTAACGTTAGCAGGCGTTAACAGGTTGTAAGGTTAGCAGGCTGTAACGTTAGCAGGCGTTAACAGGTTGTAAGGTTAGCAGGCTGTAACGTTAGCAGGCAGTAACGTTAGCAGGCATTAACGTTAGCAGGTGTTAACAGGTTGTAAGGTTAGCAGGCTGTAACGTTAGCAGGCATTAACGTTAGCAGGTGTTAACAGGTTGTAAGGTTAGCAGGCTGTAACGTTAGCAGGCAGTAACGTTAGCAGGCATTAACGTTAGCAGGCGTTAACAGGTTGTAAGGTTAGCAGGCTGTAACGTTAGCAGGCAGTAACGTTAGCAGGCATTAACGTTAGCAGGCGTTAACAGGTTGTAAGGTTAGCAGGCTGTAACGTTAGCAGGCATTAACGTTAGCAGGTGTTAACAGGTTGTAAGGTTAGCAGGCTGTAACGTTAGCAGGCAGTAACGTTAGCAGGCATTAACGTTAGCAGGCGTTAACAGGCTGTAAGGTTAGCAGGCAGTAACGTTAGCAGGCAGTAACGTTAGCAGGCATTAACGTTAGCAGGCGTTAACAGGTTGTAAGGTTAGCAGGCTGTAACGTTAGCAGGCTGTAACTCAGCCACCAGCTGATATCAACGCTTTACGACCCATTTCTGTGTGAAAGTACAGCGGGTCTTCATTTAACGGTATATTAAACTTGACATGCTACATCCTGTTCCTAAAATGTAACCTATATCTATATATATATTTTCTATATTATATGAAAGGTGTCATGTTTGGCACAGATTCGTTTTCCCTTCATGACTTTGTGTCTGGGAGGACTCAGTCTGTTTGTGTGTGCTGTGTTCAGGTGCGTCACTCTGAAGGGAACAAACTGGCAGCTAATGTGAAGGTCCAGTCAACAGAAACACAAACATGGAAAATCTAACAAGGAATCTTTGCCTCCACTTCATCAAGTAGTGTGGAAACATTTCTGTGCTTTGCTTTCACACTCTGCTGGCTGCAGGACTCCTGGTTTGGTGCGAGACTGAGAGAGACTCACCTCGATGATGTAGAGGACGATGTTCTTGTAGAAGCAGTACAGGATACACTTGGCCACACGGTTATAATTCCAGGCTCCATGGACCAGCAGCAGATTCTTCAAGTATTTGAACTGTGAGGGAGGAACGAGCAGAATGAATGAACAGCTAGAGACTGAGTCTCTGGCTCTCTGCTCAGAGTCAGAGAGCAGCGATGGATCAGTAAGGAGCTATAAGAACTTCAGGTTTAAAGAAAGCAGCCGAGTGCTGTCATCTCTAGCACACAGCGCCCATCAGGCTTAGTGGTCCACAGATGTCTGGAGGTCTTAGTCTCTAGGGTCTAAAGTATGAAAAGTGGGTAGTTAATGCCGTTTGATGAAACAAAGCACACAATCCACAAGAAGTCATCCTACAATGTGACTCAAGGTTCGGTCTCAGGAGGCGATCAGAGGAGCAGAATGGGACGTATTTCTGTTTATTTTCAGGCTTCTTGTCTCTCAACATTTCAAACAGTATTCTTCAGTTAAGCTGCAACACAGCGCCCCCCCCCCCCCCCCCTCAGATCAGACATCAGTTAACAGAGCTGAGCTGATGACAGACGGACAGCAGAGGTGCCTCAGCATAAAGCTTCTTCACTCTCCTCTCGTTTCAACAGATAACTCTGAGCTTTCAGGGTGATGAGCAGCGTGATGAGTATAAGTCATGTACAGGGATAAACAAGTTACACAACTTCCAGGATAGATTTCAGTGTGCCGTCTGCAAATTACAGGAAATGTAGCGTTACACCAACGTATGGGAAACACCCCTGAAAGTCTGGAGGTGTAACTTAATTTGATGCTGGGACCGTCCTGGACTATCAGAGACCACCTGCCTCTGAAAGACAAACACTTTGACATGCCGATTGAAGAGGGCACTTAAGGCTAACCCGAGTCTTTGAAATGGTAATTGCATAGCGAGGCAGAGAGGCTGTACTGTGTTTGAATCTTCCTTTCAGGCCCTTTGGCTCTCATAGAAACCTCATAGAAACATAATGGGCTGAGCGGCGTGCGTTCAGAGGAGTGACACAGGAGCTCCATGGCTTTAGCTGCTTGTGTGTATTTGGTTTCACACACAGCCTGCTCACTGATGGGACATGAGCATGTCTTAATGAAGCCGTTAGCAGGGATCTGTTTGTGTATAGTGATGGTGTCAGTGTATGCCTGTTCAACAGGTGTAACTACTTCACTGGATAAGCTCATGCCCTAACAGACATCTGATGTATTGTTACAGAGAACAATGAGCCACGCTATCACTGACACAGAGGACACGTGAGAAGACAGGGACAGGACTGATCATCTGCGGGATGATCTGAGTTGAAGAAAGAAGATATGGGCATGGATTACAGAGTGCTGCCACAATAATGAGGACATGCACGCTATCATCTGTGAAGCTCGTCCCTCAATAATCTGCAGGCATCGTGATCATTCCTGTCCCTGTGCAAACACGGGATGTTGAATCAGTCATACATGGAGAAGTTCTGGTTGTAAATAAATCAGCTGTTGTATTTCGGCTCACCTGGGCGATGGAGTAGTCCGAGGAGTTTGCTGCCTGCAGGCCCTCATTGCCTGAGATTCCCACACCAACATGAGCCGTCTGGATCATCCCCACATCGTTAGCACCGTCACCGATGGCCAGTGTGATTACCTTCACCTGCTTCTTGACCATCTCCACCACCTCTGACTTCTGAAGAGGGGACACTCTGACGGGGAGCAGCACGGAGAATAAGGCACCATTAGTATTTAAGTAGTAAAGTCAGTGTGAGTTCTACATGATGCAGTCCAAAGGAAAAAGCACGACACACAGTTTATTATAACGAAGCAGATCTGAGACTTCACACCTCCCTAAAGAATATTCTGTTCAGGAAGAGATACTTCCTGCTCTCCCACCATTGGTTGGAGCGAGCATAAAATAACATTTAGTCAAAGAAAGATCAGCATTTGAACATCCCAAAGCTCTTCCTTTAGAGGTTAGTAGGTTGAGGTGTGCAGAGAGTTGAGCCCAAACTGTGTGAACACACTAAAATAAATAGTCCTGATGTGACGACTGAAAACAAAGACATGGCATACTTTAGAGACTTCAATCTTCTATCAGAGCTCCAAGGTCAAAGTGTGAAGGAAGGTCAGATCCAGGGACGGAGAACGGACCTCTGAGGATTACTAACGTAATACTTCATTTTTAAAGGTCTGACGCCTGTGCTCTTCTTCACTTTGTTTTTTAAACACATAACTCAGGGTCAGGGTTAAAGGGTCATAACTCAGGGTCAGGGTTAACGGGTCATAACTCAGGGTTAAAGGGTCATAACTCAGGGTCAGGGTTAAAGGGTCATAACTCAGGGTCAGGGTTAAAGGGTCATAACTCAGGGTTAAAGGGTCATAACTCAGGGTCAGGGTTAAAGGGTCATAACTCAGGGTCAGGGTTAAAGGGTCATAACTCAGGGTTAAAGGGTCATAACTCAGGGTCAGGGTTAAAGGGTCTTAACTCAGGGTCAGGGTTAAAGGGTCTTAACTCAGGGTCAGGGTTAAAGGGTCATAACTCAGGGTTAAAGGGTCATAACTCAGGGTCAGGGTTAACGGGTCATAACTCAGGGTCAGGGTTAAAGGGTCATAACTCAGGGTCAGGGTTAAAGGGTCATAACTCAGGGTCAGGGTTAAAGGGTCATAACTCAGGGTTAAAGGGTCATAACTCAGGGTCAGGGTTAAAGGGTCATAACTCAGGGTCAGGGTTAAAGGGTCATAACTCAGGGTCAGGGTTAAAGGGTCATAACTCAGGGTCAGGGTTAAAGGGTCATAACTCAGGGTCAGGGTTAAAGGGTCATAACTCAGGGTTAAAGGGTCATAACTCAGGGTCAGGGTTAAAGGGTCATAACTCAGGGTCAGGGTTAACGGGTCATAACTCAGGGTCAGGGTTAAAGGGTCATAACTCAGGGTCAGGGTTAACGGGTCATAACTCAGGGTCAGGGTTAAAGGGTCATAACTCAGGGTCAGGGTTAAAGGGTCATAACTCAGGGTCAGGGTTAAAGGGTCATAACTCAGGGTCAGGGTTAAAGGGTCATAACTCAGGGTCAGGGTTAACGGGTCATAACTCAGGGTCAGGGTTAAAGGGTCATAACTCAGGGTCAGGGTTAAAGGGTCATAACTCAGGGTTAAAGGGTCATAACTCAGGGTCAGGGTTAACGGGTCATAACTCAGGGTCAGGGTTAAAGGGTCATAACTCAGGGTCAGGGTTAAAGGGTCATAACTCAGGGTCAGGGTTAAAGGGTCATAACTCAGGGTCAGGGTTAACGGGTCATAACTCAGGGTCAGGGTTAAAGGGTCATAACTCAGGGTTAAAGGGTCATAACTCAGGGTCAGGGTTAAAGGGTCATAACTCAGGGTCAGGGTTAAAGGGTCATAACTCAGGGTCAGGGTTAAAGGGTCATAACTCAGGGTTAAAGGGTCATAACTCAGGGTCAGGGTTAACGGGTCATAACTCAGGGTCAGGGTTAAAGGGTCATAACTCAGGGTCAGGGTTAAAGGGTCATAACTCAGGGTTAAAGGGTCATAACTCAGGGTCAGGGTTAACGGGTCATAACTCAGGGTCAGGGTTAAAGGGTCATAACTCAGGGTCAGGGTTAAAGGGTCATAACTCAGGGTTAAAGGGTCATAACTCAGGGTTAAAGGGTCATAACTCAGGGTCAGGGTTAAAGGGTCATAACTCAGGGTCAGGGTTAAAGGGTCATAACTCAGGGTTAAAGGGTCATAACTCAGGGTCAGGGTTAAAGGGTCATAACTCAGGGTCAGGGTTAACGGGTCATAACTCAGGGTCAGGGTTAAAGGGTCTTAACTCAGGGTCAGGGTTAAAGGGTCATAACTCAGGGTTAAAGGGTCATAACTCAGGGTCAGGGTTAACGGGTCATAACTCAGGGTCAGGGTTAAAGGGTCATAACTCAGGGTTAAAGGGTCATAACTCAGGGTCAGGGTTAAAGGGTCATAACTCAGGGTCAGGGTTAAAGGGTCATAACTCAGGGTTAAAGGGTCATAACTCAGGGTTAAAGGGTCATAACTCAGGGTCAGGGTTAAAGGGTCATAACTCAGGGTCAGGGTTAAAGGGTCATAACTCAGGGTCAGGGTTAACGGGTCATAACTCAGGGTCAGGGTTAAACTCAGCCTGAGTTCTTCATTTGAGTCATGTTTTTGGCATCTCTCCAGTAAGGTCTCTGTCTTCTTCTTCGTCTTCGAGGACGGCGTCCCTCGTTTCTATGATCGTTTCAGGAGTAAATCTTACCTGCAGCATATGACAGCTTTACAGGACAGGGCGAGGTCCAGGAAGTACTGTCGCACTCCGAACGAGAGGGCGTATTTCAGCGTCTTCCCGTCAATGATGAGCGCAAAGTCGTTCTCCTTGTGGAGGGCGTCGCCCAGCAGTCCACAGTGGTGGCTGAGTGTTTCCCTTGTTCTCTGTGGGAGGGGAAACATTTCATCAATGTTCGTCAGTTTTTATTTTACATATCATTAGTTACAGAATCAGTGACATCTTCGTCTTCTTCATCCCAAGCTGCTGCTGAGCTGCTGCCCTCCATATCTGAGGTATATACTATCTATGGCTCCTATGAGGTGAGAACATCGACACGCTCTGAGAATGGATCACGTTTGCTTGCACAGTATATACAGCTGTGGTGATGAATATCCATAAATATGACACTGACAAGAGGATTTACTGTCCTGATGTGGAGGCATGAGGACAGCATGGACGGAGCCACAGATGGTGAAGCCATCAGGACATTACACACTGGGGGGTAGATGTACTATAACTATAGTTTAACATGAGAAGCAAACAATTAAAAGTGTTTCTTTGAAAAGTTAAGATCCTTCATGGTGCTGTGCTAGTACAGACTAAATGATAGAGCAGAGCAGTTAATCAGACTCTCAAACTGCTGTAATCATTTATAATGGTGGACTTTAGCAGGAGTGAGGGAGGGGTTGGCCTGGTGTCCAGGTCATGTGTGTCAACCCCGTCAGATTGTACCAGGGGGGACGGGGAAAACGTCCGCTGAGGCATAACAAATGTCTGAAACCAGAGCGTAGAGGAAGTATTTGGAGAAAGGAGCTTTACATTTCACCCAGCGAGAGAAGAGAGTGAGAGACGCACAGAGAAAGAGATGATGGATTCACAGAAGACAGAAACTGAGCAAGAGGATACAAGCAGAGAGCAGCTGCACGGACTTAACCATCTCTGAAGGGGTCTGTAAAACAGGGGGGGGGGAGGCTGAGCAGGAAGACAGGCGGCTGCGTACAGGGAGACGAGTGTGTGTGTGTGTGTGTGTGTGTGTGTGTGTGTGTGTGTGTGTGTGTGAGTTAAGGTCAAACACAGGGAAGTTGAGATATCTTTATATAACCAGGCAGACAAAGATGAGAGCCTCTCCATGTTAGAGAACATCTCAGTGACAGTGCATGTGTGCATGGATTCCTCTAAAAGCCTGATGTATACTAAAAGTACGGGAAAGACTTCACTGTGTTTGAGGCAACAACTATTCATCACATGGTGCAATAAGACAAGTTTACCATTTCCTTAAGTAGGAAGGCCACTCCTCACTGTTCACAGCTGCAGGACCCTCCTCACTGTTCACAGCTGCAGGACCCTCCTCACTGTTCACAGCTGCAGGACCCTCCTCACTGTTCACACCTACAGGAACCTCCTCACTGTTCACACCTGCAGGACCCTCCTCACTGTTCACACCTGCAGGAACCTCCTCACTGTTCACACCTGCAGGAACCTCCTCACTGTTCACAGCTGCAGGAACCTCCTCACTGTTCACAGCTACAGGAACCTCCTCACTGTTCACACCTGCAGGAACCTCCTCACTGTTCACACCTGCAGGACCCTCCTCACTGTTCACACCTGCAGGAACCTCCTCACTGTTCACACCTGCAGGAACCTCCTCACTGTTCACACCTGCAGGACCCTCCTCACTGTTCACAGCTGCAGGATCCTCCTCACTGTTCACACCTGCAGGAACCTCCTCACTGTTCACACCTGCAGGACCCTCCTCACTGTTCACAGCTGCAGGACCCTCCTCACTGTTCACACCTACAGGAACCTCCTCACTGTTCACACCTGCAGGAACCTCCTCACTGTTCACACCTGCAGGAACCTCCTCACTGTTCACACCTGCAGGAACCTCCTCACTGTTCACACCTGCAGGACCCTCCTCACTGTTCACAGCTGCAGGACCCTCCTCACTGTTCACACCTGCAGGACCCTCCTCACTGTTCACACCTGCAGGAACCTCCTCACTGTTCACACCTGCAGGAACCTCCTCACTGTTCACAGCTGCAGGAACCTCCTCACTGTTCACAGCTACAGGAACCTCCTCACTGTTCACACCTGCAGGAACCTCCTCACTGTTCACACCTGCAGGACCCTCCTCACTGTTCACACCTGCAGGAACCTCCTCACTGTTCACACCTGCAGGAACCTCCTCACTGTTCACAGCTGCAGGACCCTCCTCACTGTTCACAGCTGCAGGAACCTCCTCACTGTTCACAGCTGCAGGATCCTCCTCACTGTTCACACCTGCAGGAACCTCCTCACTGTTCACAGCTGCAGGACCCTCCTCATCACTGTTCACACCTGCAGGAACCTCCTCACTGTTCACACCTGCAGGAACCTCCTCACTGTTCACAGCTGCAGGAACCTCCTCACTGTTCACAGCTGCAGGAACCTCATCACTGTTCACACCTGCAGGAACCTCCTCATCACTGTTCACACCTGCAGGAACCTCCTCACTGTTCACACCTGCAGGAACCTCCTCACTGTTCACACCTGCAGGACCCTCCTCCTCACTGTTCACACCTGCAGGAACCTCCTCACTGTTCACAGCTGCAGGACCCTCCTCCTCACTGTTCACACCTGCAGGAACCTCCTCACTGTTCACACCTGCAGGACCCTCCTCCTCACTGTTCACACCTGCAGGAACCTCCTCACTGTTCACAGCTGCAGGAACCTCCTCACTGTTCACAGCTACAGGAACCTCCTCACTGTTCACACCTGCAGGACCCTCCTCCTCACTGTTCACACCTGCAGGAACCTCCTCACTGTTCACAGCTGCAGGAACCTCCTCACTGTTTACACCTGCTGGACCCTCCTCCTCACTGTTCACACCTGCAGGACCCTCGTCACTGTTCACCACTGTTCACAGCTGCAGGATCCTCCTCACTGTTCACAGCTGCAGGAACCTCCTCACTGTTCACACCTGCAGGACCCTCCTCCTCACTGTTCACACCTGCAGGAACCTCCTCACTGTTCACAGCTGCAGGAACCTCCTCACTGTTTACACCTGCTGGACCCTCCTCCTCACTGTTCACACCTGCAGGACCCTCGTCACTGTTCACCACTGTTCACAGCTGCAGGATCCTCCTCACTGTTCACACCTGCAGGAACCTCCTCACTGTTCACACCTGCAGGAACCTCCTCACTGTTCACACCTGCAGGATCCTCCTCCTCACTGTTCACACCTGCAGGACCCTCCTCCTCACTGTTCACACCTGCAGGACCCTCCTCACTGTTCACACCTGCAGGACCCTCCTCACTGTTCACACCTGCAGGAACCTCCTCACTGTTCACACCTGCAGGAACCTCCTCACTGTTCACCACTGTTCACACCTGCAGGAATGCAGATGATTAAACTCACAGACTGGAAGACAAAACTTTTCCAAATGACCTCATCCTACCTCGGAGACCGAGCTCCACTTTTTCACTTCACTTCACGTAAGATTTAGTGCAGTGGACGCCTCAAACTTTGTCCTTCCTTTAAAAGGGTTCCTCTAAACAAAGCAACAAGGGGAGACATGCTCCAATGACTCTCTTTCTCGGAGCTCCCCGCCCGGCTGCAGGCTCCTCTGCTCACTGGGCCTCCTCAGTCCTGCTGGAGAGGTTTGCGTTTTAACAAACTGCCTTATGTAAGCATCTGCTCAACCACAGGAGAATCGGAGCTGACATTTCAAAGCACCGACCGCTTCGCTTTCCGAATGCACCGACCCCAAGTTTCTACCTCGGCTCCATTTATCACGCTTAACGACGGGCTGACAGAGTGAAGGCCGTCCGTCATCGCCCCCTAACACCCCCATGCTGCTCTCCCCTCCTTCTTCCACTCCTTCTCACCATGCCCCCCGTCTCTCCTGACAAACTAAACCCAGTCGAGTTCCTTCTCCATCTGCCCTTTTCAGCTTCTGAAACACCAGACAAGGCTCTCCTGCCGGGGAGTCAACAGACGTCCCTGCTGGGGGTCTTTAAGACGTTGGGGGCGGGTTGGAGGGTTTCTGGTGGCAGCGTGTGGAGGACTTCCTGTGGCCTCCTCCTTTGCTTGAGATGTTTTTATGGCATGATGAGATCAGGGGATTATCATATTACAGGACATCCTCATGATGTCAGATTTTACAGCCAGGTGAAGAAGATGTTAAAAGTTATTCATGTCCACTCTGCACGTTACATTTCATCGTGCTGCCCTGCCTTCATGAGGACGGATTAGAAATGAGTCCAGGTTCACTTTGTGTACATGGACACTCAAACATTTCATGATTTATTTTTTTTATCAAAGTTTCAAGTTGTGTTTTAAACGATTTAAAATCGGCGCCTTCAGTAATTAAAGAAAGTTACAGTATGTATATTATTCCACCACCAGGGGGCTCCAATCAAACAACAAAAGATGACGTCGAGGCTGCCCCCCCCCCCCCAACATCAGATGAATAACAACAAGAGGTTTATCAAACTGAAATATAAAGGAGTGAAGTATATACAGGACGTAAACCTGTTAAAGAGCGCCGTGATGATTGGCGGTCCGTCCTGTAAACATCAGTGAAGCAGACCGGCGTTCAGAGTGAGCCTGTCAGACTACTGATGATGAAATCTATTTATATATATAAATGGATGTGTACTCACATCCAGAGTGTCTTCATTGATCACCAGCATGCCCATGTTCTTGGTCAGCAGTTTGCAGGAGTGACCTTCAGAAACAGAGAAACAGGAAGTGAGATAACGTCTCTTAAACAGGAAATGCATCACCCTTAAGAAGGCGGGAAGGTTAGCGTGAAGCTGTGCAGGAAATGTCCAATCACAACTCGATTCATACGTCACATTGTGGTCCTCATTTTACTTAAAGCAACAATACAGAGGAATTTGGGTTGGAGCACTTTGGCGCCCACCAAAGGTCTCTAAGTATAACTGCACTGTAATAAAACACCCTGTGTGCTGTTAACTCCTCCCCCTTAGACGTCGTTCATCTGTTGACCACTAGAGGGCGAAGAAGACGACAAAGAACCGACTGACGAGGTTCAAAATGATTACAGATCAAATCTGACTTTGCTAGCGTCTTTAGCCCGTTGTTAGCTAACTGTTAGCATGTGGAGTATGTGTTCGTGTGTTCAGCTGTTACCATGACGACTACAGGCTGTGGCTTAGTGTTTCCATTGGAAAGGCTCATTTATTACATGCTAGTAGAGATCGGTTTGTAAAGTTCAAACTTAAGCTAACTTGAAGATGGACGAGGAAAGAGACGACTTTTTGGTGTCAGATGGATTTATTGATTTATTGGTATCAAACCTGAGACCTAACTCGGGTTAGATGACTTCCTGCAGCCGGTAAAGCTGCTAAAGGTGAGACAACGATGACACGATACAGGCTAACGTTACGTCTCAATCTTTTCTGAATAATATCTACAGGGATGTACACTCGACTTCTCGCTCGCTCACTCTCTGTCAGCGTCCTCTTCCTCTTAGCCTCAGTCATCGTATCAAACAGTACAGAGACGGGCTAACTGGCTGCTCTGTAGCTGAAGGCTGCTGTGTGAACTAGCGCCGTAAAGACGTACGCACTTCTCACCAGATGACCTCGGCCCACTGTCAAAGTTACATAGTGCTGAAAACAGGCAAGCGGGGCGCTCTGTAGACGAGAGAGACGCCATTCTCCCTGTTGGAGGTTATTGTTCTACTAGATCGACTCTGAAGCGACTGAAGGAGGAGGAGTTACAGACTGTTGCTTTAACATCGTATGCTTTGGGTTACATCTCACATGTGCACACTGATGATTTTATAAACAAACGGATATAAAGAAGGAAACAAAATCAAAGAAACGAGAGACTACAGCACGCAGCAAATGATCTTTAAGGGACACCAATTAAAATGTTACAGCTCAGAGCCAGTGTCCCAGGACATGACTAATGAGTTTGGTTTACAAGGGTCCGTCAGTTTCCTGTTTTAATAGGCTAACCCTGACCCCCCCAACCCCGAGTTACCCAACACGGCCCTCTGGGGAGCGCCGCCCTCAGCTCTTGGCTGGGACAGATGCTAAGGGTCAGCAGCGAGGAGGAGGAGGAGGAGGGAGAAGAGAAATGTTTCACAAACCCAGACTGAATCCTTCAGTTTAAAATGCCTGGCTGTATGAAAAGGCTGCGTGCCATCTGTGGCAGAACCACACAAGTGTTTGTGGGCTTCAACACTTCGCTTCTGTCTGAGCAGGAGGCCGAGTTTCTTTAGGGGGAAACCACCGAGCCGTGTATGGGTGGCATTTTCTGAGATAAGAATATGCATTACACACACAAACACAAGGTAACTGTCGGACACAACACTGCACACACACCACACCCGGCTGAGGAAATGAGAGAGCTAAAACTAAACAGGGTCGGGGTCTGGGTCTGCCAGATTGTTTTCTTTACTTTAAAGGCGCAAACTTCCAAAAATTTGCCAATGTGAGGAAAAAGTCTCCCCCTCTCAACACGTCGTCTCCCCCCAGACGATACCCGCCACAGCCCTTCCAGCTCCTTGATTTTAATTTCACCAGAGAAAGTGGAATTCTTTCTCCCTCTTAGGGAGAACTAAACGACGCTCGGGACGTCACAGCGATCTCTGAAGGAGCGACAGTTACTGTAAAGAGACGCTCAGTTAGAAGTCACAATAAAGAACAGGGACCTAACGTAGAACAAGGACAGTATCAGAGGGGCTCTTACATTTTTATTTTATTAAACCAAGAGAAGAAACTCTTCTTATTGAAGAGCGTCCTGATTACTCTGATCTTTTGTACCTGCTCGAGCTTCAATCCCGGGCGAGGATGAGTAGCACGGCTGTGCACAGAGCGACATCGATCCTTAAAATATAAAGATATCTGTAGTAAGAAACAGACTCTGTCCTTCCCTTGAATTGTGCCTCTCACTCTGGCATTACATCCCTTCAAATCCCTGAAATCCCTCCAACCAACAGCCCACAACAAACAAAGTGTGTGTGTCGTGTCTCGGGACAGATCTGAAGAGAGCTTCAGGTGACATTACGTCATGAACTCAGTCCATCTCGCTGTGTGAGAAGAAGTAAGCTTAACTCAATATTCTGTGCAGAGTGCACCACCAAACATACGATCATGTGAATGATGGACTGACAGCATCACTCCAGTGTGGAAACAAGGTGCACCATTATCCCTGCCAATGGGCCAATGGGATCGTCTATCAATGAGTCAGTAGTGAGCGGCGATTATTCAGAGTAAAACAGCTGACCTGTAAAAAAAACATGCAGCGAGCGTGTGTGTCTGCAGAGCTCCCTCACATCTGGGCACAGCGGGCACAAAGGGCTGATTCAGTCCGGCCTCAGTGGTCAGTCAAGCAGCAAACGGAGGGACTCTTAATATCATGTTTATGACAGCTGGTTACACTCACAGCTGATCACTGAGAATGACTATAGAAACAGATTCAACAGAAGAAACTGATCAGTCTCCTCTCTGATAACATCCCCGACTCAAACCTCCGGGGCGTCAGCTACAAGAGACCTGCCTCCTTGTGGTCATATGCATGTTTTTCATTTCATGTCAATGCTGCGTGCTCGTTCATTATTAACAATCTACGACTGATGCGTCCGTCTTATATGTGTGACAGAGAAGCATTCAACATGTCAGGAGTTTATCTTACTGGGCGAAGAACGAGCCCACGACTGACTGCAGCACAGATCAGGTTCAAAGAGACTCTCTGTTCAGGACAGTGTGCACAGGTCGGGCTGCGTCGTACTGCACTAATATAGGAGTATGTGAGTGTGTGCCAACTGTGTGTCATAGTCAGAGAAGACGTTTCACAAAGGATGAGAAAAAGACTGATGCTACCTCAGTGTAGCTCCAACACTTTCTCAAAGGAGAAGCCAAATAACAGTTGTGGGAGGATCTGGGGCTGGAAAGGAGTGGGCATTTAGAGGGAGGGGGGTCTAAAGATTCTGCTTTTCTCTTGTTGTTTGAGAACTATAGGATCCATTTTCCTTTACAGGACGGTGGATAGAGTCAGAAACCACGGGGAGATAGAGAGAGAGAGAGAGAGAGAGAGAGAGAGAGAGAGAGAGAGAGAGAGAGAGAGAGAGAGAGAGAGAGAGAGAGAGAGAGAGAGAGAGAGAGAGAGAGAGAGAGAGGGAGAGAGGGAGAGAGATGCACTTTCTCCTTTGTTGAACTCTGTCATCACAGATTTCAAAGAGATCAATGACCTCTCCAAAATACAAATACTCCTGGGAGAAGGAGACAGGGCAGGCCCAATATGTTTCAACATGCCACAACCTGAGACACACACACACACACATCATCTGCACGATACGTCTGCACGTAGCGTCTGAATGTAGCGTCTGCACGTAGCGTCTGAACGTAGCGTCTGCACGTAGCGTCTGAATGTAGCGTCTGCACGTAGCGTCTGAACGTAGCGTCTGCACGTAGCGTCTGAATGTAGCATCTGCACGTAGCGTCTGCACGTAGCGTCTGAACGTAGCATCTGCACGTAGCGTCTGCACGTAGCGTCTGAACGTAGCATCTGCACGTAGCGTCTGCACGTAGCGTCTGAATGTAGCATCTGCACGTAGCGTCTGCACGTAGCGTCTGAACGTAGCATCTGCACGTAGCGTCTGAACGTAGCGTCTGCACGTAGGGTCTGAACGTAGAGTCTGCACGTAGCGTCTGCACATAGTGTCTGAACATACGTCTGCACGTAGCATCGGAACGTAGCATCTGAACGTAGCGTCTGCACGTAGCGTCTGACAGAGCGTCTGCACGTAGCATCGGAACGTAGCCTCTGCAGGTAGTGTCTAACCTTAACGTCTGCACGTAGCGTCTGAACGTAGCGCCTGCATGTAGCGCCCTGCTGCATCATTACCATCAGTCTGTGATCTGATAACTGGCCACAGCACTGAGCTCCTTTAAGGTCTCCAGGTTCAGAACATCTTCTTCCAGTTTTATTTTTAACAGCGAGGCAAAGTGCCAGAGGAGAGACTCTCTGAATTTCAACAGCCTCTGGGCACCAGATGACTTAGCGGTTATGTTGTACGTCCCATGTACAGAGGCTGTAGTCCTCACTGCAGCGGCTGTGGGTTCAAATCCGACCTAGGCTGCATGTCCCCCCCCCCTCCCCCCCCTCCTCCCTACACTTCCTGTCTCTCTAGAGACAAACAACAACGACGCTGAACACTTCCAACACAGGAGGACTTCCCTGAGTCTTACCAATATTGATAGCTGTTTCCTGTTTGTCCCCCGTCAGGATCCAGATCTTGATGTCCGCCTTGATCAGAGTCTCGATGGTTTCGGGCACTTTATCCTGGAGCTTGTCCTCTATTGCGGTGGCTCCCAGGAGCTGCAGGTTCTACAAAATGAGAGGAAAAAAAGGCTTATTTGAAAGTCAATGATTGTGATAACAACAGAGGAAGGCCTTTAGAACGTCATGTGTCAGAGAAACATGTGCGCCCGGACTGTGTCACTCACTCGGCCATACCCCCCCTACACCCACAAAGCTCAGTCTGTGTTTTTCCCAGGATCTTGGTGGTTCCTCGGCTCGTTGGTTGTGGGCTTAAATGGGGCCATCACGGGTCCTCAAATTTGACAAGACCCAGGGGCAGAGGGGAGACAGGAGCCAGCAGCAGAGGAAAGCCAGGGGAAGCTGTAGAAGTGTCGACCCGGCTGCCTGAACATCTGCAGCTACGTCCTCTAATCAGTCAGAACCGTGCAGCACAGGAAAGCTTGGCCTGAGGACGAACAGGACCATATCTGAGGAATCCTTGCTCCCCTTTTTCATGTTCTCTGGTTCCTGAGGTTGTTGTTTAGGGCGCTCTTTGTGGATTATCATATAGGAACCACTTAGATCAGGATTTCAACCCCCAAGCAAGGGAGGGTCCTGACCACCAGCCGCTAGCCAAACTCTGTTTGTCTCTGTGTGCCGTTAAAGCTTTACATCATCTAAAGGAGAGAATGTTTTCTGTCCACGGAGATCTCAGAGAGTTTCTGCCACACATCTGGACGTACTCGTCACTGAGCAGAGGAACGATTCAAACTCAGTGCAAACTAAGACTTCTGTGAAGGAGGCCGTGCTGTAGAACTCGAGTCCAGGACTCATAACTCGGCTTAGACTCAAGCACTGATGACTCGGACTTAGACTCGGACTCGAGCATTGACTGCATTGGGACTTGTGAGAAGCAGAAGAGGACGCGGCCTTATTTCCTTTTGATTTGGAGAAAAGGCTGGCACACTCGTGTGGTCACGTGTCGTCTTGTTCCGCCACAGTTTGCGTGTCGTGGTGATGTGATCAGTGTTAACAGCATGATAGAAGAAATAAGTCTGACTAATGACAGGTGTGTTTCAGGAATCACCTGCAGCGATCCTCGCACAGCAGAAACCATCTAAGAGGAGCACGGAGCACGTTTCAACCTGACGCACAGCGCTGTGACTTCAGTCGTCGTTTAAATCTTCAGACACGCAGACAGGATCGTTCAGACTCTGACATTAAAGAATCATTGAAGGTCTCAAACCGTCAGCAGAGGTTCAGACACTCCTCCTTAAAGGGTCTCATATTCTCCTCGTCTGATTCTGGTGCTGAACTCGTTTGTTGGTTTAAAAACAAAGATGAGTCCAACAGAGAATGAAGCTCTGAGGTTTAAAGGTCATGAAGCTGCTTTAAGTCAGATCAGTGATTTATTCTTTGATCTGTACATTTATCATCTGAGCTGTGAACGAGTTTAGTTTAAATAATGAGATGACTTTAAAAAGTCTAAATGATTAAAGAATGATTGAATTCTCCCACAATAAGTAATACTGATCATTAGAACATATTCAGACGTGTGTTTTCACTCAGTGCTGGTTTGTCTTCTTCTTCACATTTCACTGTGACTCCACAGCGCCCCCGTGTGGTGTTTCTGTGCATTGAAGCCCAGAGCCAGCCCACAGCAGATTCCCTCTCTGCTCCTTAAATTTCCCTCCCTGACAGCTCGTCTGTTGATCTCATGATTGATTGTGTCCGTTTGTTTTGGGCAGCCAGCAGCGGCGGAGTGAAGAGCACGCCAAGTGGAAGATTAACGACCGTGGCTTCCTGTGTTTGACGAGAGCTTCCTCATAGACCCACCTCACAGGAAACCAAGAGAACCTGCTGGTGGAGCCGTGAATCTCTCTCGTGTGAACAGAGTCCGGAGCGTTTCCACATGGCCAGGTGTGATCACACTTCTTAAAAACAAAGCAGGATATGTGACCATTCCTCTGCACGAGGACTTCAGTGACTACGATATAATACCTGTGGACAGGAGGAGTTTCACTCTGAAATGATTTATAATGGGAGATGTTGCAGGAAGAGAGAGGATGGAGAGTTGACCAAGAGAAGGAGAGAGAGAGAGAGAGAGAGAGAGAGAGAGAGAGAGAACAGGAAGTGAAATCTGTCGGACAGGGTTAGGTCAGAACGATTTGAGGATGATGTAGATCCTATTTTTGAGTCGTATGACTCATGTTGAAGAATCTCATCGTCACTCATGAAGTGAACATTGAGGCACGACGGACCACCAGCGGTCGATCCGCTGCTCCGATCAGTTTGATGTTTAAGTCTACTGAACTCAGTCACAGAGTGAGAGCGGAGCCACGAGCCGATTCACTCCGGGACTTTCCTCTGATTTTATAGACTGACGGAGAGCGTCTGAAGTCACCATGGCAACAGCAGGCACGCCCTTTTTATCTGTCTCCCCCTCTCAGATCATGAAAGAAACTATGTCAGAAATATGTGTCATATGTTCCTCGTCTTCAAGAACTCTGCTTCTCACAAACCTTCTCGATCAGCTCGTAGCTCTCCTCCAGTTTCAACGCTCGGTTCTGCAGGGACGTGGACGCTCTGTGGTGGATCTCCAGCCAGTGCTGATAGGACGACTCACTGACGTCGGCCACCGCAAAGCACAGAGTGCGCAGACCTACAAGAGGAAGACCAGAATCACAAGACCAGGGTCACAGATGAAGACCTTTACTACAATTCATTTAGCTCTTAAACAAAGTGACGAACCTTCATTAGCTTCACAGATCGAAGAAGTAAAGACTGAGTGTGGTCACGTGGACCTGAGAGTCCTGGTTCTGATCATATTCAGGATCTGGTGTTCACGTGGACCTGAGAGTCCTGGTTGTGATCATATTCAGGATCTGGTGGTCACGTGGACCTGAGAGTCCTGGTTCTGATCATATTCAGGATCTGGTGGTCACGTGGACCTGAGAGTCCTGGTTCTGATCATATTCAGGATCTGGTGTTTACGTGGACCTGAGAGTCCTGGTTCTGATCATATTCAGGATCTAGTGTTTACGTGGACCTGAGAGTCCTGGTTCTGATCATATTCAGGATCTGGTGGTCACGTGGACCTGAGAGTCCTGGTTCTGATCATATTCAGGATCTGGTGGTCACGTGGACCTGAGAGTCCTGGTTCTGATCATATTCAGGATCTGGTGTTTACGTGGACCTGAGAGTCCTGGTTCTGATCATATTCAGGATCTGGTGTTTACGTGGACCTGAGAGTCCTGGTTCTGATCATATTCAGGATCTAGTGTTTACGTGGACCTGAGAGTCCTGGTTCTGATCATATTCAGGATCTGGTGTTCACGTGGACCTGAGAGTCCTGGTTCTGATCATATTCAGGATCTGGTGGTCACGTGGACCTGAGAGTCCTGGTTCTGATCATATTCAGGATCTGGTGTTCACGTGGACCTGAGAGTCCTGGTTCTGATCATATTCAGGATCTGGTGGTCACGTGGACCTGAGAGT
>CM036540.1:33227472-33272472 GCA_020745685.1 Tautogolabrus adspersus | reverse complement strand
TATGAATGGATGAGTTAATACTGATGGACTCTTTACTCAGCAGCCTCTACCATCAGTGAGTGAATGTGTATGAATGGATGAGTTAATACTGATGGTCTCTTTACTCAGCAGCCTCTACCATCAGTGAGTGAATGTGTATGAATGGATGAGTTAATACTGATGGACTCTTTACTCAGCAGCCTCTACCATCAGTGAGTGAATGTGTATGAATGGATGAGTTAATACTGATGGACTCTTTACTCAGCAGCCTCTACCATCAGTGAGTGAATGTGTATGAATGGATGAGTTAATACTGATGGACTCTTTACTCAGCAGCCTCTACCATCAGTGAGTGAATGTGTATGAATGGATGAGTTAATACTGATGGTCTCTTTACTCAGCAGCCTCTACCATCAGTGAGTGAATGTGTATGAATGGATGAGTTAATACTGATGGTCTCTTTACTCAGCAGCCTCTACCATCAGTGAGTGAATGTGTATGAATGGATGAGTTAATACTGATGGACTCTTTACTCAGCAGCCTCTACCATCAGTGTGTGAATGTGTATGAATGGATGAGTTAATACTGATGGACTCTTTACTCAGCAGCCTCTACCATCAGTGTGTGAATGTGTATGAATGGATGAGTTAATACTGATGGTCTCTTTACTCAGCAGCCTCTACCATCAGTGTGTGAATGTGTATGAATGGATGAGTTAATACTGATGGTCTCTTTACTCAGCAGCCTCTACCATCAGTGAGTGAATGTGTATGAATGGATGAGTTAATACTGATGGACTCTTTACTCAGCAGCCTCTACCATCAGTGAGTGAATGTGTATGAATGGATGAGTTAATACTGATGGACTCTTTACTCAGCAGCCTCTACCATCAGTGAGTGAATGTGTATGAATGGATGAGTTAATACTGATGGACTCTTTACTCAGCAGCCTCTACCATCAGTGTGTGAATGTGTATGAATGGATGAGTTAATACTGATGGTCTCTTTACTCAGCAGCCTCTACCATCAGTGTGTGAATGTGTATGAATGGATGAGTTAATACTGATGGTCTCTTTACTCAGCAGCCTCTACCATCAGTGTGTGAATGTGTATGAATGGATGAGTTAATACTGATGGACTCTTTACTCAGCAGCCTCTACCATCAGTGAGTGAATGTGTATGAATGGATGAGTTAATACTGATGGACTCTTTACTCAGCAGCCTCTACCATCAGTGAGTGAATGTGTATGAATGGATGAGTTAATACTGATGGACTCTTTACTCAGCAGCCTCTACCATCAGTGAGTGAATGTGTATGAATGGATGAGTTAATACTGATGGACTCTTTACTCAGCAGCCTCTACCATCAGTGAGTGAATGTGTATGAATGGATGAGTTAATTTTCCTGATCTGTTTCAGCTCTAGTCTATAACCAATGAAAACAACAACAATAATAATAATATGGTTGTCTTGTGTTTACCTTGTGAACTCCAGCACGTGCAGCAGTTCATACTTCTCCTCTGTGCCGAGCTGAATCCAGAGAGACAGACAAGTTAATACAATCTTCTCAACCGCCGTCTTATTCTGAGACAACTTATCTTCAGTAGCACAAGCCGACCCCGACGCCCCACACTAATCAGACTTAATAGCACTTTAAACGTGTTTATCAGATGCGTTGGCTGAGCTGATGGAGGGAGAATAAAAAGGTACAATTCTATTAACTGTCTTAATTGTAGAGACCTGCAGGTAGAAGGCGGAATGATTAAAGAGATGCTGCGAGCTTAAGAGGTCCTAATAAAGGTTAAACACGTCTGGGGGACGAGATGTTCTCAGCAGGAGGACAGAAATGTAAATAGTTGTGGCCTTTCTTCACTTAGAGTGCAATCATCAGGTAATCCTGAGAAAAGGACGGGCAGGCTGATCGGAGCTGTGAAGAGGTCGAACACTACATCAGCTCAGGATCCAATCACTGCCTACGTGATGCTTCTTTTTATCCAACACTGCGGGTCCTGTTAAAACAACCGGCTGTGTTTACTACAACATGAAGTGTTTACATATGTCTTCATCCGATGACTATATTTCTGATAAAGAATAAAGTGATCTGCATCTGGCTACACACAAGACGGTTTTAAAAACATGGCCCCCACAGACGCAAGGACAGATGAACCGATGATTAACTTTATGGCGCATCCCGGTCGGCTCGCTCTCATTGGCTGCTGCAGGTTTTCAGTCGAAAGCAGCCCGATCTGAAAACATCAATATCAAACATGTTTGATATTTATGATTCCAGATCAGGGAGGCTCCGACCTCATCATGAGCAGTAAAATAACCGTAGAGACACCACACACACGACGATTATTTGGACAAATAACCGGTGGCCACAAGCCTCCATCAGGCCACGCCCCCCCCCCGATCGTTGAAGGCCTAAAATTGTCTCGTGTGAAGCCAGCTTAAGTAAGAGGGCGTGTACGTGCATCCAACATTTAATCAGAAACCGTTCTGAGGTGTTCAGAGTTTCCTGTGTGTCAGAAACAGCAGAAGAAGAATCTGCTCCTTCCTGTTAACATCAATGTGTTCTAACCAATGACGTGTTGATCTCTGTTCTTTGGTGCGTCAGCTACGTGTTTCTATCAGCAGTGTCGATAAAGTTTCAACATAAATCGATCTTATTTATCCGCCCCTTAAGATAACGACGAATGTTCGAAAAGACGGATTACAGTATCAATGTGTCTATTTAGTGGTTAGCAATGAAACGTGAGATGACCCACATGTTGTGATCTGCTGAAGACAAATAACTACTTTTAACAACAATATAAGTACAGTATATTATATTTAGTATGTCTGTGATACTCTCATAATCCTCACATTAATATATTCATCTATAAATATAAACTCGTACCTTTCATCAAACTTCTCAAACTTACCATCTCCATGATGACGCTGTCCGGGGTCCGACCAGAAAACACAAAGCCCAGGCTTCTGGCTGCTCTCACCAGAGCTCCTTCATCTGCAGCACACAGGACCACAACGAGTCAGACGAAGACACGCCACATTAAACTCTGTGGTCCTCAGAGGACGAGCACCAAGTCTCTGTGTCCTCAATCACAGCCCTCATGGTGACACTCTAACAGGGCGAGCACCAAGTCTCCGTGTCCTCAGTCACAGCCCTCATGGTGACACTCTAACAGGGCGAGCACCAAGTCTCCGTGTCCTCAGTCACAGCCCTCATGGTGACACTCTAACAGGGGGAGCACCAAGTCTCCGTGTCCTCAGTCACAGCCCTCATGGTGACACTCTAACAGGGGGAGCACCAAGTCTCCGTGTCCTCAGTCACAGCCGTCATAGTGACACTCTAACAGGGGGAGCACCAAGTCTCCGTGTCCTCAGTCACAGCCGTCATGGTGACACTCTAACAGGGCGAGCACCAAGTCTCCGTGTCCTCAGTCACAGCCGTCATGGTGACACTCTAACAGGGGGAGCACCAAGTCTCCGTGTCCTCAGTCACAGTCGTCATGGTGACACTCTAACAGGGGGAGCACCAAGTCTCCGTGTCCTCAGTCACAGCCCTCATGGTGACACTCTAACAGGGGGAGCACCAAGTCTCCGTGTCCTCAGTCACAGTCGTCATGGTAACACTCTAACAGGGCGAGCATCAAGTCTCCGTGTCCTCAGTCACAGCCGTCATGGTGACACTCTAACAGGGGGAGCACCAAGTCTCCGTGTCCTCAGTCACAGTCGTCATGGTGACACTCTAACAGGGGGAGCACCAAGTCTCCGTGTCCTCAGTCACAGCCCTCATGGTGACACTCTAACAGGGGGAGCACCAAGTCTCCGTGTCCTCAGTCACAGCCCTCATGGTGACACTCTAACAGGGCGAGCACCAAGTCTCCGTGTCCTCAGTCACAGCCGTCATGGTGACACTCTAACAGGGGGAGCACCAAGTCTCCGTGTCCTCAGTCACAGCCCTCATGGTGACACTCTAACAGGGGGAGCACCAAGTCTCTGTGTCCTCAGTCACAGCCGTCATGGTGACACTCTAACAGGGCGAGCACCAAGTCTCTGTGTCCTCAGTCACAGCCCTCATGGTGACACTCTAACAGGGCGAGCACCAAGTCTCCGTGTCCTCAGTCACAGCCGTCATGGTGACACTCTAACAGGGCGAGCACCAAGTCTCCGTGTCCTCAGTCACAGCCGTCATGGTGACACTCTAACAGGGCGAGCACCAAGTCTCCGTGTCCTCAGTCACAGCCGTCATGGTGACACTCTAACAGGGCGAGCACCAAGTCTCCGTGTCCTCAGTCACAGCCGTCATGGTGACACTCTAACAGGGGGAGCACCAAGTCTCCGTGTCCTCAGTCACAGCCGTCATGGTGACACTCTAACAGGGCGAGCACCAAGTCTCCGTGTCCTCAGTCACAGCCGTCATGGTGACACTCTAACAGGGCGAGCACCAAGTCTCCGTGTCCTCAGTCACAGCCCTCATGGTAACACTCTAACAGGGGGAGCACCAAGTCTCCGTGTCCTCAGTCACAGTCGTCATGGTGACACTCTAACAGGGGGAGCACCAAGTCTCCGTGTCCTCAGTCACAGCCCTCATGGTGACACTCTAACAGGGGGAGCACCAAGTCTCTGTGTCCTCAGTCACAGTCGTCATGGTGACACTCTAACAGGGGGAGCACCAAGTCTCCGTGTCCTCAGTCACAGCCCTCATGGTGACACTCTAACAGGGGGAGCACCAAGTCTCCGTGTCCTCAGTCACAGCCGTCATGGTAACACTCTAACAGGGGGAGCACCAAGTCTCCGTGTCCTCAGTCACAGTCGTCATGGTGACACTCTAACAGGGGGAGCACCAAGTCTCCGTGTCCTCAGTCACAGCCCTCATGGTGACACTCTAACAGGGCGAGCACCAAGTCTCTGTGTCCTCAGTCACAGCCCTCATGGTGACACTCTAACAGGGGGAGCACCAAGTCTCTGTGTCCTCAGTCACAGCCCTCATGGTGACACTCTAACAGGGGGAGCACCAAGTCTCTGTGTCCTCAGTCACAGCCCTCATGGTGACACTCTAACAGGGCGAGCATCAAGTCTCCGTGTCCTCAGTCACAGCCCTCATGGTGACACTCTAACAGGGCGAGCACCAAGTCTCTGTGTCCTCAGTCACAGCCCTCATGGTGACACTCTAACAGGGCGAGCATCAAGTCTCCGTGTCCTCAGTCACAGCCGTCATGGTAACACTCTAACAGGGGGAGCATCAAGTCTCCGTGTCCTCAGTCACAGTCGTCATGGTAACACTCTAACAGGGGGAGCACCAAGTCTCCGTGTCCTCAGTCACAGCCGTCATGGTAACACTCTAACAGGGGGAGCACCAAGTCTCCGTGTCCTCAGTCACAGTCGTCATGGTGACACTCTAACAGGGGGAGCACCAAGTCTCCGTGTCCTCAGTCACAGTCGTCATGGTGACACTCTAACAGGGGGAGCACCAAGTCTCCGTGTCCTCAGTCACAGCCCTCATGGTGACACTCTAACAGGGCGAGCACCAAGTCTCTGTGTCCTCAGTCACAGCCCTCATGGTGACACTCTAACAGGGCGAGCACCAAGTCTCCGTGTCCTCAGTCACAGTCGTCATGGTGACACTCTAACAGGGGGAGCACCAAGTCTCCGTGTCCTCAGTCACAGTCGTCATGGTAACACTCTAACAGGGGGAGCACCAAGTCTCCGTGTCCTCAGTCACAGTCGTCATGGTGACACTCTAACAGGGGGAGCACCAAGTCTCCGTGTCCTCAGTCACAGCCCTCATGGTGACACTCTAACAGGGCGAGCACCAAGTCTCTGTGTCCTCAGTCACAGCCCTCATGGTGACACTCTAACAGGGCGAGCACCAAGTCTCCGTGTCCTCAGTCACAGTCGTCATGGTGACACTCTAACAGGGGGAGCACCAAGTCTCTGTGTCCTCAGTCACAGCCCTCATGGTGACACTCTAACAGGGGGAGCACCAAGTCTCCGTGTCCTCAGTCACAGCCCTCATGGTGACACTCTAACAGGGCGAGCACCAAGTCTCTGTGTCCTCAGTCACAGCCCTCATGGTGACACTCTAACAGGGCGAGCACCAAGTCTCCGTGTCCTCAGTCACAGTCGTCATGGTGACACTCTAACAGGGGGAGCACCAAGTCTCTGTGTCCTCAGTCACAGCCCTCATGGTGACACTCTAACAGGGGGAGCACCAAGTCTCCGTGTCCTCAGTCACAGCCCTCATGGTGACACTCTAACAGGGGGAGCACCAAGTCTCCGTGTCCTCAGTCACAGCCCTCATGGTGACACTCTAACAGGGGGAGCACCAAGTCTCTGTGTCCTCAGTCACAGCCCTCATGGTGACACTCTAACAGGGCGAGCAACAAGTCTCCGTGTCCTCAGTCACAGCCCTCATGGTGACACTCTAACAGGGGGAGCACCAAGTCTCTGTGTCCTCAGTCACAGCCCAGTGTGTCTTTACTAAACTGTGCTCAGGCATGAGACATTAGCACCTAATGTTTAATTAAAGACGGCTGCCTGACCTGTCTTCAGACTCAGTGGTGCTGCTGCAGACGCTCTCGCCTCATTGGGAACAAAGATGCTGGCGCTTAGATAAAAACACTAGGTGGACACAGGCCTTAGCTTGGATCCTTCCCAGCAGCTGGTCATTCAGGACTCAGAGAAACATTTCATTTCACCTCCTATGATGATTTAGTGGAGTTCTATCAAAATAAACTGTGATGATTGGCAGGTGTCTCAGCACTGAGATATGTTAGACTACGAGACGTGACAGACGCCATGCATGCTGCAGACTCTCCTGGCTCGCTCGCTCTCTCTCTCTCTGCACACTCCTCACTCTATCAATGTCTTTATGAAACACTCAGACCTGCAGGCTGCACACACTCTCTCTCTCGCGTTCTCTCTGCACACTCCTCACTCTATGGTGTCTTTATGAAACACTGAGACCTGCAGGCTGCAGCAGTGTTTCCATTTGGTGAGACAAAGAGGTCACTGGATGGAAAACTTAACATCCCAACACAAAAAACAGAACAGAATAAAGACACTGATGGAGATCTTCTTGAACCGGGACCAGTCAAAATAAACCAGAACTAAAACTTTCCACCTTTTCATGTTTAGTTAAAGTCACACACAGAAATCAAAGTATCTGCACAATGAGCCTCAGACACACATACTCAATGTTTCTGCACCTTTCACACACGTCACCCCGAGGCGAGCAGTGCCGTTTATTTGTCTGTTTGTTTGTTGTAGCTGAAGGTGAGCAGCTGTGAGTCTGAAGAATATCAACGTTTTCTTCCTCGGAGCATGTTCGTAAAAACAATAATGAATGCTTCACCAGGTCGAATAAATGTCAGTAAGTATAAGCAGCTTTAAATCAGATGTTCAAAAGGTTCTTACAGAATCTGCGGCTCGTATTTTAGCGCAGCAGAGGCAGCAGACTGTAAGCTTTGAATCTTAATGTGAGATCTACCTGGAGAGGCCGCCTGGTAGGTGATACTTCCATCCGTGTGCTCGGGGACTGCCGTGTGACAGATGGCCATCATGGTCATGAACTCCTGGATGACAGCAGCTGTAGGCTGAAGGAAGGAAGAGAGAATGGTGCTTTGACTTTGAACGTTCAACACAAAAGCTGTCACAACAAAACGGAAACCACACACCAAGAAAGACCTGAAAGACCTGACCCAAGGACAGGGAGGGCGCTGCTGCCTGACGGACTCTGATCCACCTGCATGGCTCTCAGCTGATGTGTCACAGAGACGATTCTCTACCTGTTACTCAGTATGCAGCCGTTCTTACTGTTCTGCAAAACTTCTGCAGACGGAGACTTCTTTTAAACCTTTTTGTGTCATTAGTTATAAGAACATTAAGAAATGTTGGAAGATATGTTAAGACTTTTCTCACCAACAAAACACCTCAAGTCAAACTGAGATCTACGACTGCACAACAAACCACAATATGAGCTCTAAACACATCGTAAAGGTCGGAATTTATCTCAATGAATAAGAAGCAGTCCTTTCTCTCAGCATGTGTGAATGTGACCTGTTACCTCAGGTATTACGCTCATGTTTACACTCTGTTCATGAAGTCAAATGAAGCTCAAGCGAGCGAGCGGCCCCCCTCAGATTGAAGTGGAGCTGTCTAATGACGTTCGGACGGACTCGATGCAATCACTAGTGTGGTCTGAAACATGCAGAACAGCAGATAAAGGCGTACACACTGAGCTACAGCTAACATGCACTCTTTAACGTGATTATTTACGGCACTTCATTACACTGGATCTTAAAGGACCTGGTGGCGAACACATTTGGCTGCAGATGTTTCCTTCTAATCAAACAACGAGCTGTATACACTCACACACATTATCCTCACATATCTCCGTCTGCTGGTTAAAGAGACTCTGAGGAGAGATCTCCAATGAGATACACAGAGTCTATCACAGTCCAGGTGGCTGTGAGCAGCATGCTAATCCGCTGTGAGCTGACAGGTATCCTCTGAAGGACATGCTCGTGTGTACCTGTGTATGTGTTTGCTCTTATATTACAATCTTTGTAAGGACCAGTTGAGTTACAATGAGAACGTCGTGACCACGTGAAGTGTGGGATGTCCTCTAACGTTCGTTAATACGTGAATTGTTGGATGTCCTCTAACGTTCGTTAATACGTGAAGTGTGGGATGTCCTCTAACGTTCGTTAATACGTGAAGTGTTGGATGTCCTCTAACGTTCGTTAATACGTGAAGTGTTGGATGTCCTCTAACGTTCGTTAATACGTGAAGTGTTGGATGTCCTCTAACGTTCGTTAATACGTGAAGTGTTGGATGTCCTCTAACGTTCGTTAATACGTGAAGTGTTGGATGTCCTCTAACGTTCGTTAATACGTGAAGTGTTGGATGTCCTCTAACGTTCGTTAATACGTGAAGTGTGGGATGTCCTCTAACGTTCGTTAATACGTGAAGTGTGGGATGTCCTCTAACGTTCGTTAATACGTGAAGTGTTGGATGTCCTCTAACGTTCGTTAATACGTGAAGTGTGGGATGTCCTCTAACGTTCGTGAATACGTGAAGTGTTGGATGTCCTCTAACGTTCGTTAATACGTGAAGTGTGGGATGTCCTCTAACGTTCGTTAATACGTGAAGTGTTGGATGTCCTCTAACGTTCGTTAATACGTGAAGTGTTGGATGTCCTCTAACGTTCGTTAATACGTGAAGTGTGGGATGTCCTCTAACGTTCGTTAATACGTGAAGTGTGGGATGTCCTCTAACGTTCGTTAATACGTGAAGTGTTGGATGTCCTCTAACGTTCGTTAATACGTGAAGTGTTGGATGTCCTCTAACGTTCGTTAATACGTGAAGTGTTGGATGTCCTCTAACGTTCGTTAATACGTGAAGTGTGGGATGTCCTCTAACGTTCGTTAATACGTGAAGTGTGGGATGTCCTCTAACGTTCGTTAATACGTGAAGTGTGGGATGTCCTCTAACGTTCGTTAATACGTGAAGTGTGGGATGTCCTCTAACGTTCGTTAATACGTGAAGTGTTGGATGTCCTCTAACGTTCGTTAATACGTGAAATGTTGGATGATCTCTAACGTTCGTTAATACGTGAAGTGTGGGATGTCCTCTAACGTTCGTTAATACGTGAAGTGTGGGATGTCCTCTAACGTTCGTTAATACGTGAAATGTTGGATGTCCTCTAACGTTCGTTAATACGTGAAGTGTGGGATGTCCTCTAACGTTCGTTAATACGTGAAGTGTTGGATGTCCTCTAACGTTCGTTAATACGTGAAATGTTGGATGATCTCTAACGTTCGTTAATACGTGAAGTGTTGGATGTCCTCTAACGTTCGTTAATACGTGAAGTGTGGGATGTCCTCTAACGTTCGTTAATACGTGAAGTGTTGGATGTCCTCTAACGTTCGTTAATACGTGAAGTGTGGGATGTCCTCTAACATTCGTTAATACGTGAAGTGTTGGATGTCCTCTAACGTTCGTTAATACGTGAAGTGTTGGATGTCCTCTAACGTTCGTTAATACGTGAAGTGTTGGATGTTCTAACGGTTGTGAATACGTGAATGTTGGATGTCCTCTAACGTTCGTTAATACGTGAAGTTGTGGGCATGTCCTCTAACGTTCAGGTTAAAATACAGTGATGTGTTGATGTTCCTCTAACTGTTCGTGAATACGTGATGTGTGGATTGTCCTCTAAAGTTCGTTAATACGTGAAGTGTTGGATGTCCTCTAAGTTCGTTTATACGTGAAGTGTGGGAATGTTCTCCTCTATCGTTGTATTAAGTGAAGTGGTTGGGATGTCCTCTAAAGTTAGTTAATTAGTCGAAGTGTTGGATGTCCTCTAACGTTCGTTATTACGTGAAGTGTGGGATGTCCTCTAACGTTCGTTAATTTCGTTTGAAGTGTTGGATGTCCTCTAACGTTCGTTAATACGTGAAGTGTGGGATGTCCTCTAACGTTCGTTAATACGTGAAGTGTTGGATGTCCTCTAACGTTCGTTAATACGTGAAGTGTTGGATGTCCTCTAACGTTCGTTAATACGTGAAGTGTGGGATGTCCTCTAACGTTCGTTAATACGTGAAGTGTTGGATGTCCTCTAACGTTCGTTAATACGTGAAGTGTTGGATGTCCTCTAACGTTCGTTAATACGTGAAGTGTTGGATGTCCTCTAACGTTCGTTAATACGTGAAGTGTTGGATGTCCTCTAACGTTCGTGACGACGTGAAGTGTTGGATGTCCTCTAACGTTCGTTAATACGTGAAGTGTTGGAAGTCCTCTAACGTTCGTTAATACGTGAAGTGTTGGATGTCCTCTAACGTTCGTTAATACGTGAAGTGTTGGATGTCCTCTAACGTTCGTTAATACGTGAAGTGTGGGATGTCCTCTAACGTTCGTTAATACGTGAAGTGTGGGATGTCCTCTAACGTTCGTTAATACGTGAAGTGTGGGATGTCCTCTAACGTTCGTTAATACGTGAAGTGTTGGATGTCCTCTAACGTTCGTTAATACGTGAAGTGTGGGATGTCCTCTAACGTTCGTTAATACGTGAAGTGTGGGATGTCCTCTAACGTTCGTTAATACGTGAAGTGTTGGATGTCCTCTAACGTTCGTTAATACGTGAAGTGTTGGATGTCCTCTAACGTTCGTTAATACGTGAAGTGTGGGATGTCCTCTAACGTTCGTTAATACGTGAAGTGTTGGATGTCCTCTAACGTTCGTTAATACGTGAAGTGTGGGATGTCCTCTAACGTTCGTTAATACGTGAAGTGTGGGATGTCCTCTAACGTTCGTTAATACGTGAAGTGTGGGATGTCCTCTAACGTTCGTTAATACGTGAAGTGTGGGATGTCCTCTAACGTTCGTTAATACGTGAAGTGTTGGATGTCCTCTAACGTTCGTTAATACGTGAAGTGTTGGATGTCCTCTAACGTTCGTTAATACGTGAAGTGTTGGATGTCCTCTAACGTTCGTTAATACGTGAAGTGTTGGATGTCCTCTAACGTTCGTTAATACGTGAAGTGTTGGATGTCCTCTAACGTTCGTTAATACGTGAAGTGTTGGATGTCCTCTAACGTTCGTTAATACGTGAAGTGTTGGATGTCCTCTAACGTTCGTTAATACGTGAAGTGTTGGATGTCCTCTAACGTTCGTTAATACGTGAAGTGTTGGATGTCCTCTAACGTTCGTTAATACGTGAAGTGTTGGATGTCCTCTAACGTTCGTGAATACGTGAAGTGTGGGATGTCCTCTAACGTTCGTTAATACGTGAAGTGTTGGATGTCCTCTAACGTTCGTTAATACGTGAAGTGTGGGATGTCCTCTAACGTTCGTTAATACGTGAAGTGTTGGATGTCCTCTAACGTTCGTTAATACGTGAAGTGTTGGATGTCCTCTAACGTTCGTTAATACGTGAAGTGTTGGATGTCCTCTAACGTTCGTTAATACGTGAAGTGTTGGATGTCCTCTAACGTTCGTTAATACGTGAAGTGTGGGATGTCCTCTAACGTTCGTTAATACGTGAAGTGTTGGATGTCCTCTAACGTTCGTTAATACGTGAAGTGTTGGGATGTCCTCTAACGTTCGTTAATACGTGAAGTGTGGGATGTCCTCTAACGTTCGTTAATACGTGAAGTGTTGGATGTCCTCTAACGTTCGTTAATACGTGAAGTGTGGGATGTCCTCTAACGTTCGTTAATACGTGAAGTGTGGGATGTCCTCTAACGTTCGTTAATACGTGAAGTGTGGATGTCCTCTAACGTTCGTTAATACGTGAAGTGTTGGATGTCCTCTAACGTTCGTTAATACGTGAAGTGTTGGATGTCCTCTAACGTTCGTGACGACGTGAAGTGTTGGATGTCCTCTAACGTTCGTTAATACGTGAAGTGTTGGAAGTCCTCTAACGTTCGTTAATACGTGAAGTGTTGGATGTCCTCTAACGTTCGTTAATACGTGAAGTGTTGGATGTCCTCTAACGTTCGTTAATACGTGAAGTGTGGGATGTCCTCTAACGTTCGTTAATACGTGAAGTGTTGGATGTCCTCTAACGTTCGTTAATACGTGAAGTGTTGGATGTCCTATAACGTTCGTTAATACGTGAAGTGTTGGATGTCCTCTAACGTTCGTTAATACGTGAAGTGTGGGATGTCCTCTAACGTTCGTTAATACGTGAAGTGTTGGATGTCCTCTAACGTTCGTTAATACGTGAAGTGTTGGATGTCCTCTAACGTTCGTTAATACGTGAAGGGTTGGATGTCCTCTAACGTTCGTTAATACGTGAAGTGTTGGGATGTCCTCTAACGTTCGTTAATACGTGAAGTGTTGGTTGTCCTCTAACGTTCGTTAATACGAGAAGTGTTGGATGTCCTCTAACGTTCGTTAATACGTGAAGTGTTGGATGTCCTCTAACGTTCGTTAATACGTGAAGTGTGGGATGTCCTCTAACGTTCGATAATACGTGAAGTGTGGGATGTCCTCTAACGTTCGTTAATACGTGAAGTGTTGGATGTCCTCTAACGTTCGTTAATACGTGAAGTGTTGGATGTCCTCTAACGTTCGTTAATACGTGAAGTGTTGGATGTCCTCTAACGTTCGTTAATACGTGAAGTGTGGGATGTCCTCTAACGTTCGTTAATACGTGAAGTGTTGGATGTCCTCTAACGTTCGTTAATACGTGAAGTGTGGGATGTCCTCTAACGTTCGTTAATACGTGAAGTGTGGGATGTCCTCTAACGTTCGTTAATACGTGAAGTGTTGGATGTCCTCTAACGTTCGTTAATACGTGAAGTGTTGGATGTCCTCTAACGTTCGTTAATACGTGAAGTGTGGGATGTCCTCTAACGTTCGTTAATACGTGAAGTGTGGGATGTCCTCTAACGTTCGTTAATACGTGAAGTGTTGGATGTCCTCTAACGTTCGTTAATACGTGAAGTGTTGGATGTCCTCTAACGTTCGTTAATACGTGAAGTGTTGGATGTCCTCTAACGTTCGTTAATACGTGAAGTGTTGGATGTCCTCTAACGTTCGTTAATACGTGAAGTGTTGGATGTCCTCTAACGTTCGTTAATACGTGAAGTGTTGGATGTCCTCTAACGTTCGTTAATACGTGAAGTGTTGGATGTCCTCTAACGTTCGTTAATACGTGAAGTGTTGGATGTCCTCTAACGTTCGTTAATACGTGAAGTGTGGGATGTCCTCTAACGTTCGTTAATACGTGAAGTGTTGGATGTCCTCTAACGTTCGTTAATACGTGAAGTGTTGGATGTCCTCTAACGTTCGTTAATACGTGAAGTGTTGGATGTCCTCTAACGTTCGTTAATACGTGAAGTGTGGGATGTCCTCTAACGTTCGTTAATACGTGAAGTGTTGGATGTCCTCTAACGTTCGTGAATACGTGAAGTGTGGGATGTCCTCTAACGTTCGTTAATACGTGAAGTGTGGGATGTCCTCTAACGTTCGTTAATACGTGAAGTGTGGGATGTCCTCTAACGTTCGTTAATACGTGAAGTGTGGGATGTCCTCTAACGTTCGTTAATACGTGAAGTGTTGGATGTCCTCTAACGTTCGTTAATACGTGAAGTGTGGGATGTCCTCTAACGTTCGTTAATACGTGAAGTGTTGGATGTCCTCTAACGTTCGTTAATACGTGAAGTGTTGGATGTCCTCTAACGTTCGTTAATACGTGAAGTGTGGGATGTCCTCTAACGTTCGTTAATACGTGAAGTGTTGGATGTCCTCTAACGTTCGTTAATACGTGAAGTGTTGGATGTCCTCTAACGTTCGTTAATACGTGAAGTGTGGGATGTCCTCTAACGTTCGTTAATACGTGAAGTGTTGGATGTCCTCTAACGTTCGTTAATACGTGAAGTGTTGGATGTCCTCTAACGTTCGTTAATACGTGAAGTGTTGGATGTCCTCTAACGTTCGTTAATACGTGAAGTGTTGGATGTCCTCTAACGTTCGTTAATACGTGAAGTGTTGGATGTCCTCTAACGTTCGTTAATACGTGAAGTGTTGGATGTCCTCTAACGTTCGTTAATACGTGAAGTGTGGGATGTCCTCTAACGTTCGTTAATACGTGAAGTGTTGGATGTCCTCTAACGTTCGTTAATACGTGAAGTGTGGGATGTCCTCTAACGTTCGTTAATACGTGAAGTGTTGGATGTCCTCTAACGTTCGTTAATACGTGAAGTGTTGGATGTCCTCTAACGTTCGTTAATACGTGAAGTGTTGGATGTCCTCTAACGTTCGTTAATACGTGAAGTGTGGGATGTCCTCTAACGTTCGTTAATACGTGAAGTGTTGGATGTCCTCTAACGTTCGTTAATACGTGAAGTGTTGGATGTCCTCTAACGTTCGTTAATACGTGAAGTGTTGGATGTCCTCTAACGTTCGTTAATACGTGAAGTGTTGGATGTCCTCTAACGTTCGTTAATACGTGAAGTGTTGGATGTCCTCTAACGTTCGTTAATACGTGAAGTGTTGGATGTCCTCTAACGTTCGTTAATACGTGAAGTGTTGGATGTCCTCTAACGTTCGTTAATACGTGAAGTGTGGGATGTCCTCTAACGTTCGTTAATACGTGAAGTGTTGGATGTCCTCTAACGTTCGTTAATACGTGAAGTGTTGGATGTCCTCTAACGTTCGTTAATACGTGAAGTGTGGGATGTCCTCTAACGTTCGTTAATACGTGAAGTGTTGGATGTCCTCTAACGTTCGTTAATACGTGAAGTGTGGGATGTCCTCTAACGAACGTTAATACGTGAAGTGTGGGATGTCCTCTAACGTTCGTTAATACGTGAAGTGTGGGATGTCCTCTAACGTTCGTTAATACGTGAAGTGTTGGATGTCCTCTAACGTTTCGTTAATACGTGAAGTGTGGGTTTGTCCTCTAACGTTCGTTAATACGTGAAGTGTTGGATGTCCTCTAACGTTCGTTAATACGTGAAGTGTTGGATGTCCTCTAACGTTCGTTAATACGTGAAGTGTTGGATGTCCTCTAACGTTCGTTAATACGTGAAGTGTTGGATGTCCTCTAACGTTCGTTAATACGTGAAGTGTGGGATGTCCTCTAACGTTCGTTAATACGTGAAGTGTGGGATGTCCTCTAACGTTCGTTAATACGTGAAGTGTGGGATGTCCTCTAACGTTCGTTAATACGTGAAGTGTGGGATGTCCTCTAACGTTCGTTAATACGTGAAGTGTGGGATGTCCTCTAACGTTCGTTAATACGTGAAGTGTGGATGTCCTCTAACGTTCGTTATTACGTGAAGTGTGGGATGTCCTCTAACGTTCGTTAATACGTGAAGTGTTGGATGTCCTCTAACGTTTGTTAATACGTGAAGTGTGGGATGTCCTCTAACGTTCGTTAATACGTGAAGTGTGGGATGTCCTCTAACGTTCGTTAATACGTGAAGTGTGGGATGTCCTCTAACGTTCGTTAATACGTGAAGTGTTGGATGTCCTCTAACGTTCGTTTAATACGTGAAGTGTTGGATGTCCTCTAACGTTCGTTAATACGTGAAGTGTGGGATGTCCTCTAACGTTCGTTAATACGTGAAGTGTGGGATGTCCTCTAACGTTCGTTAATACGTGAAGTGTTGGATGTCCTCTAACGTTCGTTAATACGTGAAGTGTTGGATGTCCTCTAACGTTCGTTAATACGTGAAGTGTTGGATGTCCTCTAACGTTCGTTAATACGTGAAGTGTTGGATGTCCTCTAACGTTCGTTAATACGTGAAGTGTGGGATGTCCTCTAACGTTCGTTAATACGTGAAGTGTTGGATGTCCTCTAACGTTCGTTAATACGTGAAGTGTTGGATGTCCTCTAACGTTCGTTAATACGTGAAGTGTGGATGTCCTCTAACGTTCGTTAATACGTGAAGTGTGGGATGTCCTCTAACGTTCGTTAATACGTGAAGTGTTGGGATGTCCTCTAACGTTCGTTAATACGTGAAGTGTTGGATGTCCTCTAACGTTCGTTAATACGTGAAGTGTTGGATGTCCTCTAACGTTCGTTAATACGTGAAGTGTTGGATGTCCTCTAACGTTCGTTAATACGTGAAGTGTGGGATGGTCCTCTAACGTTCGTTAATACGTGAAGTGTGGGATGTCCTCTAACGTTCGTTAATACGTGAAGTGTTGGATGTCCTCTAACGTTCGTTAATACGTGAAGTGTTGGATGTCCTCTAACGTTCGTTAATACGTGAAGTGTTGGATGTCCTCTAACGTTCGTTAATACGTGAAGTGTGGGATGTCCTCTAACGTTCGTTAATACGTGAAGTGTGGGATGTCCTCTAACGTTCGTTAATACGTGAAGTGTTGGATGTCCTCTAACGTTCGTTAATACGTGAAGTGTGGGATGTCCTCTAACGTTCGTTAATACGTGAAGTGTTGGATGTCCTCTAACGTTCGTTAATACGTGAAGTGTTGGATGTCCTCTAACGTTCGTTAATACGTGAAGTGTTGGATGTCCTCTAACGTTCGTTAATACGTGAAGTGTTGGATGTCCTCTAAAGTTCGTTAATACGTGAAGTGTTGGATGTCCTCTAACGTTCGTTAATACGTGAAGTGTTGGATGTCCTCTAACGTTCGTTAATACGTGAAGTGTGGGATGTCCTCTAACGTTCGTTAATACGTGAAGTGTTGGATGTCCTCTAACGTTCGTTAATACGTGAAGTGTTGGATGTCCTCTAACGTTCGTTAATACGTGAAGTGTGGGATGTCCTCTAACGTTCGTTAATACGTGAAGTGTTGGATGTCCTCTAACGTTCGTTAATACGTGAAGTGTGGGATGTCCTCTAACGTTCGTTAATACGTGAAGTGTGGGATGTCCTCTAACGTTCGTTAATACGTGAAGTGTTGGATGTCCTCTAACGTTCGTTAATACGTGAAGTGTTGGATGTCCTCTAACGTTCGTTAATACGTGAAGTGTTGGATGTCCTCTAACGTTCGTTAATACGTGAAGTGTTGGATGTCCTCTAACGTTCGTGAATACGTGAAGTGTTGGATGTCCTCTAACGTTCGTTAATACGTGAAGTGTTGGATGTCCTCTAACGTTCGTTAATACGTGAAGTGTTGGATGTCCTCTAACGTTCGTTAATACGTGAAGTGTTGGATGTCCTCTAACGTTCGTTAATACGTGAAGTGTTGGATGTCCTCTAACGTTCGTTAATACGTGAAGTGTTGGATGTCCTCTAACGTTCGTTAATACGTGAAGTGTTGGATGTCCTCTAACGTTCGTTAATACGTGAAGTGTTGGATGTCCTCTAACGTTCGTTAATACGTGAAGTGTGGGATGTCCTCTAACGTTCGTTAATACGTGAAGTGTGGGATGTCCTCTAACGTTCGTTAATACGTGAAGTGTGGGATGTCCTCTAACGTTCGTTAATACGTGAAGTGTTGGATGTCCTCTAACGTTCGTGAATACGTGAAGTGTGGGATGTCCTCTAACGTTCGTTAATACGTGAAGTGTCGGATGTCCTCTAACGTTCGTTAATACGTGAAGTGTTGGATGTCCTCTAACGTTCGTTAATACGTGAAGTGTGGGATGTCCTCTAACGTTTGTTAATACGTGAAGTGTTGGATGTCCTCTAACGTTCGTTAATACGTGAAGTGTGGGATGTCCTCTAACGTTCGTTAATACGTGAAGTGTTGGATGTCCTCTAACGTTCGTTAATACGTGAAGTGTGGGATGTCCTCTAACGTTCGTTAATACGTGAAGTGTTGGATGTCCTCTAACGTTCGTTAATACGTGAAGTGTGGGATGTCCTCTAACGTTCGTTAATACGTGAAGTGTTGGATGTCCTCTAACGTTCGTGAATACGTGAAGTGTGGGATGTCCTCTAACGTTCGTTAATACGTGAAGTGTGGGATGTCCTCTAACGTTCGTTAATACGTGAAGTGTGGGATGTCCTCTAACGTTCGTTAATACGTGAAGTGTGGGATGTCCTCTAACGTTCGTTAATACGTGAAGTGTTGGATGTCCTCTAACGTTCGTGAATACGTGAAGTGTGGGATGTCCTCTAACGTTCGTTAATACGTGAAGTGTGGGATGTCCTCTAACAAACCTCGCCGTGGAAGAACTAACTGTCCCCGGCGCTCAGACTGTTTGTGATTAGTGTTGACATTCTGCAGCTCAGGGACTCCAACAGCTGATCAATCACAGGTGTCATGACTACAGGTGCTCGCTCCTCCCTCAGAGTCTAAGAACACTGATCTGATCTCTGTGGCGAGGAGCCGTTTCCTACAGCGACTAAACAAACAAACGTCTGCCTGCCTGTAAAAACAAACTGTCATTAACGCCTCGTTAAGTTTCCAGTTCAACTGATTTTAAAGAGAAGAACGTTAATTAGTCTGCCAGAACACGACGTCTTCATCCAGATAAAAACGTCCATCGCGGCGCTCCAGTTCAAAGAGCTCACACTAACACACAAGATTAGATTCACAATCCGTCGAGAGCAGCCGAGCCCTCACGTTACTTACATGATGACTTTGGAGGTTTTCCAGTAAGCTCGGGTCAGTAAAGCCCGCCTCGTCTGAGGACTGCGTGCTGTGCCTGGAAGGAAAGAAGAGACAGAGCAGTCAAAAACAACTGAAGCCACTGGAAGAGAGGACGGCACGTCAAACACAGACCTGTGGAGGAAAGCATCGTCTGTTCAACTTTATAACATGAAGGATTTCTTTATGAGTCTTTGGGTCTCCACAGTTAATCAGATGATTCATTCAAAACATATGCAACGCCTGCACACGTGTTTGAAAGATGTGAAATCTTCAAATGTAACCTATTGACCCTTTGTGGCTCTCTGATTGGTTGGCTGACACACATCAATCAGAGAGCCCCTTCTCATAGCAACCGTTGCTGGGCTACTTCTGGTTAGACAAACGTTCTCCTGGGCCGAGTCTTTTCAGAGCTTGACTAAACGTGGTTAAAAGGAGCCCGGGTTGTCTGACAGAGTGACTCTAAATATCAACATGGTGATCTGGGAGTATTTTACCCCCCTCATGGATCTGTAGCATTTAGCTCTCGGTGATGTCGCTGTGATTAGGGGTCAAACTGTACTCATAACTCTCAGCTGCGTATTGAAGACCCTGTTGGAGACATGTAGAGGATGTTTCTGACCCCGGCTCCGATGGACTCCAGAGGTCAGTCAGTAGAGGTGAGACGGCGAGCAGCCATGGGCGGACCGCTAACGTTAGCCGTCATCACTAGCATCAGACATGGATCATATTTGAATGATTTTAACGTTAAGTTTGTAGAGATGTAGAGTTCTCCATGACGAGCATTCTCTTCTCCTCTCGTGAGTCACGTCATGTTCCTCTAATAAAACAATGTGTTATAAATGCAGCTGAAAGGGACCGAGTGAATTAACAATGAGTCTGTCAAACTCAAAGTAATTCAATATCCTGCAGTTAATGAGGATTATATATCTGAAGAGAGAAAAGATGATAGGATCTCTCAGTGACGACAGGAAGTCACGCTGAGCTGGAGAAACATGATGTTGGAGTGTAATTGATTGAAGGACAGGATGTTGGCTCTTGCCTTCAGGCAGTGGTTTTGTTTGTAACCAGCAGCCGCTCGCTGGCTGTCTGGGGGGAAGCGATTCTTGATTCTGTGATAAATAGAAAATGTTGATGAGGCGGCCATTAGCGATCATGAAGTCTCTAATCCCACAGAGTACAGCGATCTGATCCCTCAGAGCCACACAGCCAGTAAAGCTACCATCTACTGCCCTGCAAGTAGAGGAAACACTCGGTGCAATTAAACAGCGGGGTAACAGTCGATATCGAGTCACACCCCCGAGGATGCACTTGTGGTTAAGCACTTCATCAAACCTTGAAACCTTTTAATCTACATTAGGGGACATCTGGAAACAGAGCGAATGATTTCACCTAAAATCTTTCTTTCTCTTATTTTAAATATGATTTCTACACGTGTGTATCCAAGCTTCAGTTTTAAAGCACGACTCAACAAAGATGTGAAATGCTGCAGAATATCTTTGGGTCATTAAGACTGTTTGTAAAGCTCGTCAAGAGAAGAAGCTAATCGTTCCTCCTCAGCAACATAGGGTTGACTGTCTGGGTGACATTTCTGAGTCCGGCTGTGGAGGAACAGTCAGTCATTGATTATCTGCCAGCACTCACAGATCCTGTTACTATGGCAACACGAGGGCTGGCTGTTCACAGTCAATAGCAGCGGACGAGCAGCAGATCAATCCTGTGACACAGCACACTAATCGAATTATATCTGATGCTGAGCTCTGATTCACTGAGAATGATCACAGTCTGTAATATCTCCATGAATCCTTCCTCCTGTTCGCCCTCTCTCTGCTCGTCTCTGAGTCTGACTCTCAAAGCAGGAAGCTCTGATGATCTTCAGACACAAACACAGTTAGCTCTTGTTAGTGTGTGAAAGTAGAGAGAAGCTGCACTCTCACGCTGACAGAGCTCATTGAGCCAAGCTTCTTCCCGGAATGGAGCGAGAAAGGACTACTCAAAGACAACAACACTCACATGGTCGTCATGGTAACGTTTCCAGAGCATCTCCACACATGGATGAAGTGTGAAGCCGCTGACAGCCCCGGACTGATTTAACCCGTACACACATCAGCATCATAACACGTTCAGTCTCTCTTGTCCCGTGTTTCTCAGATGTGGGGCGCAGTCATGTCCGTGAGCAACAAAAGACATGCTAATAGAGTTTTCATCTTCCTTTTAAAGCAGCCATATTAAACATGGCTGGCTTTATAGGCATTAACAAACATGCACAATAGATAAGACAAGCCCATGCTGTCTCTGCAAACATCAACACCACAGCAGATGGATGTCAGGAGCAGGGCTGTGTGTGTGTGAGGCGGAGAGGAGAGATGGGAGTGTAGGCGCCATAAAAAGAGTGAGTGTGATGTTAGCGGGAGAAAGGAGAGCGTGCTGCACAGCTTCATCCTCCACATCAACAATCAGGGAATGCTGCTGGATCCTATCAAACCTGCTGAGCGTGCACGAGCCTCCACACGATTCTTTAACAATAGTGAGAGAACGTGTGTTGATGGCCGTTCTTCATCAGCAACAGATATAAAGAGTGAACCAAGCGCCACAGTCACACACAGACAGGTTCCAGCGGTACTGAACGCACAGAGAGGAAAATACATTGAGGTGTTGTTTTCAAAGTCACAACTTTCCACAAGGCAAGGCAGCACTGAAACATCACAGAAGCCATCACACAACCAGCCATCTTACCGGTCGTCCTCTGCAAAACTACCGTCTTCAGCCTCAGGGACGTGACTGTTGGGGAGAGAAATGATGGTGTTCACATAGTTATGAACACGTTGATGTACAGACGCTCAGGTTGGATTCAATATGGCGGCTGTTACGATGTGAATGTGTTAATGAGTTAAAGGTTAGGACGAGAGCTCAGGTGTTAGGGTTGATGATTTCAGGGACCTTAATATCGTGGTGATCATTTTTACCTCAGTGATCGAGGCCATTAACTCGTTATGAAAATGTTTACTAAAGCTGGCGTTTGGGCAGACGCCAGCTTTCAAAGAGCTGAATAAAACCCACAAGAACTCGGAGGCGACTGTCCAGTATGAAGACGTGATGACGTACGAGAGGTAACCGTGCTGAGCAGTGGGAGTGCAGGCCAGCAGGGGACTGGGGAGGGCGGCCAGACGCCCTTTGACCCCTCTGCTCTGGTGGACGCTTTAGTTCAGGGTTTAGCTAAGAAGCAGAGACGAGCAGGAAATGTGCTCCACTGAACTTTACTACTGTCGTTGATTCAGTTTCATACGGTGACTCTGTTCACGTTTCACTCAAAGGTCAAATATTGTGTCATCTTTTCCTGGGAGCTCCTCTCTAAGGTTCCTCGGGATTGTTGGTGGACGGCCTGCCTGAACGACCAACCCCTGTAACTTTTACTAAATGTTGCTAACTGCTCATGATGATTAATGCTGGGTCGTTGTAATATAGCAACTTTTTAGCTGCTCTTTTGTAAAGTGTCTGTCTACAAACCCCCCAATGATGAGAAAAGTCCATCCTCTCCGTCTTTTGCCTGCTCCACTTTTCAGAAAATGTGTGCTCAAACAGGCCGTTTGGAGATTTTCCCTTCATGACATCACAAAGGGCAGTAACCCCTCCCCCAGGTGGGTGACACTCCCACAGCTAGGTGTTTGTTCTGCCCTCTGAGTCTGCCTTCTCACCGTAAACAATAGGGCATGGAGCGAGAAAGCCCGAGCCACCCAAGCCCTTCCAGAGAGGGGCGTGGTCAGACACAGCTCATTTACATTTAAAGCTACAGACACAGAAACAGCCTGTTCTGAGCAGGGCTGAAATAGAGGGGTTTATAGGCATGATCAAATACAGGATCAGAGTGGATTTAGAACGAGACACTTCACACACATGTTTTGAGGAGCTCTGAGACTTATTTACACTGAAGAGGAGGAGGATATGTGACCTTTAACAGACCCATCCAGACAGCTCCAGACAAACAGCTCATTAAACTGGGTTATACTTTGTGATGACAATCGACTGAAACAAAACCAACACTTGCCTTTTAATGTTTCTGTCACTTGAGTTGTTAACTAAGTGAAACCCTCACAGGAGGATTGTGGGAGTCGTTCTAACCTCAACACTCTCTCTCCCTGAGATTTGGACGCCAATCCAGTGAATTAATTAAAGTCTGCACCCTTGAGGTTGGCTTTTTTAATTACAGCAGCTCTTCATTTGTGGTGAGGATGAACACATGCGAGCAGCGTCTTTGTGCGTGTGCTGACACCAGAGTACAAGTCACGCCACAAAGCACTACACACTTCTATGTTCCTTCATCTGAATTAAACGATGGATTCAACGTGATTCACTAAACTTGTTTTTGCACGCACTTAACCAGATCTTAACCGACCTTAGAAACAAAGGACCCATCTTATCATCTCCTGAATGCACAAACTAGACGAGTCGGCCACAACTCGAGACCACACACCTGCTGCTGGTTCACTCTCATTGGCTGCTGCAGGTTTTCAGTTAGCGGCAGTCTGACCAGGACAAACATGTCTGATATTTATGATGATCGGGAGGCTCCAACTCGATCAGTGCAGTAAAATAATCGTAGTGACGCCACACACTGGAGGATTCTTTGGACAAATAATCGGATATGAGCCGTACTGTACATCGTTTGTGTAGAAATCTTTTTTTCTGGAAAGCCAAAAGAGGAAAACCCAAACGATGGCAGCATCAAACAGCCTCTCTCCTTTTTATTACACTCATCCATATTCATCAGCTGCAGAAGAGGGAGAACAGCTCGACGTGGGATGAAGGAGAGAGAGAGCGTCTCTCCCCGACGAGCAGCAGGACTGACCCAGTTAAACAAAGAACAAGAAACAAAACATCTGACGGCCTGAAATGACGACCTCGACTTTCACATGAACTTAATAACACATATCATCAGTGATGGTGGAGATGTCACATCATGTCAAATATGCATCATGTTGTTGGACTGGATTTCTGTCTGTATTCTCCTAGCATGATGCTAGCTGTGGTGCTAGCTGTGGCTCAGAGCCTTCAGCCTGCTCTTCATCATTCATCCTGTGATTGAATCCTAACGGGATGAATAGTGTTCTGTGAAGACGCTCCGCCCTCACATCCACTGAGGCTAATTATGTGAGCACTCGAATCAAACGAGACGCCTCTCAGAGAGAACACAACATGAAGAGATGATTGAATGGAAAAGAAAACGCTTGAATGTGAGCAGCGCTGAGGCTTCAGCTGAATGTCTTTGAAGCTTTCGGCCTTTCGGGGGAAAAACTGAAATATATCAGTCATAGGGTCATTTTTAAACGAAATCACCGACAAGACAGACAGTGGACGAACGCTGGTGAAGGAGAGGGTGAAAAAGTCTGGCTGTCTTTTATTTATAGTTTTTGTTGAGACGAGCACTGATGCAGCTGCTAATGAGAAAGCCAGGGAGGAGAGAGAAACGCCAGATGCACTGCGATGCACACTCGGCATTTAATGATGGTGAGGGAGGAGGCTACGGCAAAAGATGCGCGGGGGGTGGGGGGGTGGGGGGGGGTGGGGGTTTGTACAGAAGGTGAAGAAAACAGAACGTACCCGTACGCCACACCAGCAATGGTGCACTTCTTGAACTGCATCACGTTGCAGGTCAGGGTCCCCGTCTTGTCGGAAAAAATGTATTTCACCTGTGTGGAAGAGTCAGAATAATAATTTATTATTATACTATGAAGTATGTTTTAAAGGAGCAGTATGTAACTGAGACACCTAGTGTTTAAAATGGGTACTGCAGTCCAAATTCTAAACATTACAGAGAGCTGTCTCCCCCCCCCCCCTCCTCTCTAGAGTGGATGCTCACGCAGGTCACCATGTGGTGGACACTGAAGCTTCAGTGTTTATCCAGCTCTGCATCGGTCTGTAAACCTTTCTGCGTTCTAACCTCTCTCCATTTTTCAAAAGCATCTCCAATATTGATCCTAGTTTGAGCACGTTTCTGCTCGTGGAGCTTATTAGAAACATGCAGAGGCTTTTTAGGTCGGGTACAATCACTTCTATCTGAACCAGTTCTCTTGCCCGCTTCCATCGCTGCAACACCTGTTGGTTTGACCTGATAACTGCTCTCATATCTGGCAAACCGAGGGGCGTCCAAAACGGCCGTGTGGGGGTGTCTTAAAACCGCCTACCTTCTCTGGTCCAAACAAATCCAGACCATTCAGGACCAGAATCTAAAGTTAGAAGGAGGACATACTGGCTGCTGCATTGTTGTCAGAGAAGCCAGCACTTCAACATAGCATGTTTCCTTAATGTCTGATCATAGAGTAAGCTCACTTTATCATCTCACTCTCTACACATCTCACTGATTGGAGCTTTAAGTTCTTACCTGGCCTAATTCTTCATTCAGGTTGGAGGTGCGAGCCATGGCGGGAGTGTTCGTGGGCTCATACAGCATGTCAGTGTCCTAAAACAAACCACAAAGAACTTAAGAGTAACTTCACTTAAGTCACAAAAGTTTTGGCAGCAAGTTTTCATCCAAACAAACTTCACATCAGAGGTGAAAATAAAAAGCCCATTACATGATTTCAGTTGAGCTGTTCGGTCTTTTACCCCACCAGAAAATACTGAGCCGACTGACGCTGTGGGATTGAACTGAGAAGGGTCCTAAATGTTGTTCACATTCTTCGCTTTGACTTTCATTCCAAATGTAATGAGTAAAGGAGCTCAGAATAACTTCAGGGAACAGAAAGAGCCAGCTGGACACGGGCCTTATACACCGGGTTTTTACGGTACCAAGTTTACGTTGTCATGATGCACGGAGCGTTGTTAAGGCCCTGTGTCCACTTCAATCAGGAAGCTGATGATTGGTTTAGATGTCTCGTCTTTTTTAACAAACTGTTTACCTGATGAAGGTGTAGCACCGACACGTTGCCAATAAATGTTAGTCTGCAGGTAAGACGGTGTGCAGGAGTCTGTCTTTTATTTTTATTGGGACCTGTCAGGTGGGTGTGGCTTACGAAATGTGTAATGACATTTTTTTTAATTTTACAGTAAAACAATAAGAGAAACTACAAGAACTGTGAGAACTTGAATCAAACGCGTCCATAAACAGTGACTCTCTCTCCAATCAGGAGCTCAGTTGAGATGAAACGGTAACTCACCCAGTTGATGAAAAAGGCCTGGATGAACTTGATGACCTCCAGAGTGACCAGCAGGCTGATGGGGATCAGGTTGTTGAACAGGATGATGAAGGTGAGGAAGTTGAGGCCAAAGTTTGCTGCCCCGCCATCTATCAGGGGACGAGTTATTGGAAAGGGAGGCGATACACAGGAGAGTCGTCAGTGCTGGTTGATAAACGTTAGTTAGTCAGAGAAAAAGGCCCAAAGCTGCTTCCAGCCGATGCTCAACGTTAACCCAATCCAGAGGATGTTTCGGGCTAACATTGTGCATCAGCTGGAAAGATCCATTTCTTCCACCCAACCTCATCGTCTTACGGCTCGACCCACTAACGGTCCAATTTAAAGTCCCAAAGACTCGAAGGAGCCAACAGGGACTGAAGTTTCTCAAATAGTGTCAGAGCAGCAGCCTTGGCATCCAGCATGATCCAGGCAATGAGTTCAACAAAGCACTATGCAAGATGGCGCTGGTCCCCTCTAAAGCCCCAAACAATTGGCAATGCTCCATATTTAACCCCACTGACATCAAAAAATGAAAACAGGAGGGATGTGCTTTACCTTTCCTCAGCTTGCAGGAGGTGCAAATGTTCCCTTCCTCAACCCAAGCCTTGATCTTAGCATTGTGGTTGAGAGGGACAGCCCTTTCCCCCATGACACAACGATTGCAAAACAAAAACTGGATGGCACAAAGAAAGTGGCAGAATGGAAGCTACTGCTACTGCTACAACAACACACAGAGGAGGGAGTACTTTTTTCAGAAGTGGGGAGGAAGACAAACGTATCGGATGCTCTCAAGACAAAGGAGGGAGAATTCAGTCCATAGCACATTCTCAACCAACAAGGAGTGGAAAAGAGGGGGTGGGTTATGCCAGCGAGGACGTTTGGATGTTAACGATGATCACTACATCAGCTCATGTCACTCGTCTCTAGTAGCCAGCTTGTTATTGGGCGTTAGAGATCTTAATGGATCAGTGGAGAGTCATTAAAAAATAAAATCAAACCAGGCCATGCACGAGTCACGCAAATGCAAGAGTGCACCTGATTGTCTTTTCTTAAGTCTGCAAAAAGAGCTTCTAAACATCAAAATGATCTAAAAATCTGATCACAGCATGTTGTTGGAGGAGTCAGACTTCTAACTGTCTGGGTTGTCATCACTTTAACTGTGTGAGACCAAATACTGGAAACACAGAGACACCATGCTGTCAGTGAACTCATCATATTACTAAGACTCAATAACTCAAAGAGAGAACTGTGTGAGTAAACTGCAGCAGGTAGCAAACAAATCGCCAAACATTCAGCTCTCAATCTGCATCAACTTCAAGTGCAAGTGTGAGCTTCATGCATGCGCTGATCTGAGTCAGCGAGCTGCAGGGGGTCACGGTAACAGGATTGACCCCCACGTCATGCCTGTGGGATGCTGGGTGGGCTTACAGAGACTCTTCTGCTCCTGATTGCGTTTCATTTCCAAATGTTGGAGAGTGAGTGAAGTGGACATAATTTAGGGTGCCTACAGTGATGTGAGTAGATGTGATGTTAAGAATTGGACAGTCGGCCCACCTCTCTCTTTTGTCACTGGTTGGATAATATGCACTGGACAGAGTCTCAACAGCTCCTTATGGAAGTACAATCAGTCTCAAGATGGACGCCTGCTTTATGACTTACACCCCCCTCGTCAGTGAGATATCGGTTCTTTTTTAAGGGCGGTTTAATACCACGGATGGCAATACTGAAAACCCGTACAAACCAATGGAAGCCAATGCATGATGTTCTAAAAAGGAACAGTGTAAGTCATACTGCAGGCTGGAATTGACCAGGGCACAACCTCTCCTACACAGGCCTATCAGGGAACAGAGTAATGGCCAGGGTGCCACGAGAATCACTTTGCATACCCGGTTCAGAGCTCCATCCCTACAGCGGCCACACACACTGACCAGCCCATATGTTTGAAGTGCTGTGTTCATGTCCTCCACAGGAGCTTACAATAGAGCCGTTTTCTAGAGTTGTTTGAGAATAATACTAACAAGGTTTACTCCTCTCTCTCTGTCCTTTGAGTAATCCACGGAGGATAAAAGAAGGCTGCAGAGGCATTTAGAAAATGTCAGCGCTTGGCCCTCGGGTTGCACCACATGTCGTCTTTGAGCCGTGAACACATTTACGCCTCCTGTTATGAAAGCTTCCTGTGTACGTCAGATTCAATGCTGCTGTTGGTTTATCTTAAGGAATTGTTGGAGGGGGGAAGGAAGAGAAGGGTCTGAAGCTTGGAAACTGCAAAGTGTTTGACGTGGCACAAAAAAATGAAGGAAAAGTGAGACACTGTTTGCATCAGGCACTGAAAATAACTAGACGAAGGTATAAGAGAGCTGGAGGGGAGAAACCTATTGTTGGATCCCTGGTATGTGCTTGTCCATGGCATGGGCCCAAACAAAGTAGGGCAACCATTTAGGGGGCGAGGGTAGGGGGCTTCATTTGCTTAGAGCTTCAGTAAGGGGTTAGTAAGGGAGGGTCATTCACGGATGGCCAAGGCTTTAAAATGGTTGTTACCTGGAGCTGTTAAAAAAACGACAACAAAGAAAACAACAAAATCAAACAGAACATTAGAAAGGAACAAAAAGGTACAGCAGCGCAGTGATATTCAACCATTTCTTCATCACTCATTCACAACACATCTATGCACGTCACAGCTGGCTTTCTCAGTTAACAGGGAATTCTCTTATTCCCGCATCGCCACATATTTCACTTGGTATGCGAAACATCGTTTAACTGAGGCAACATAAAGACTGACACAACACATACCAGCATTTAGGAACTTAAAATGACAAAAAATAAGCTGATATGGACAAGTGAGACAACATATGTGGACTAAGAGGAGCAGCACGGGGCTGAGGGGACTCTTACAGTTCAGATCCATGTACCAGGCATCGTTGCCGTACTGGTACTTCCAGATGGTTTGGCCAATGGAGCAGACCAGAGAGATGGCCAGCAGGCAGCCAAACAGCAACAGGATCTGAAAGTTGGTGATGCGCTCCACGTTGGACAGCTTCAAAGGAGGCTGAGTGGAATTCTGGGTAACACATGAAGTTAGAAATGATGATGATGATGTGTTCAAGAGCAGTAAAAGAATCGGTTTATTCCAACATCCTCCATCAGAACTGTACAACCGCTGTCACCCCCTCCACCCTGACCACAGAGGACCCCTCTCCCCCCCTCCACCCTGACCACAGAGGACCCCTCTCCCCCCCTCCCCCCTGATCACAGAGGACACCTCTCCCCCCCCTCCCCCCTGATCACAGAGGACCCCTCTCCCCCCCCTCCCCCCTCCACCCTGACCACAGAGGACCCCTCTCCCCCCCCTCCACCCTGATCACAGAGGACCCCTCTCCCCCCTCCACCCTGATCACAGAGGACACCTCTCCCCCCCTCCCCCCTGATCACAGAGGACCCCTCTCCCCCCCCTCCACCCTGATCACAGAGGACCCCTCTCCCCCCCCTCCACCCTGATCACAGAGGATCCCTCTCCCCCCCTCCACCCTGACCACAGAGGATCCCTCTCCCCCCCTCCACCCTGACCACAGAGGACACCTCTCCCCCCTCCACCCTGATCACAGAGGATCCCTCTCCCCCCCTCCACCCTGATCACAGAGGACCCCTCTCCCCCCTCCACCCTGATCACAGAGGACCCCTCTCCCCCCTCCACCCTGACCACAGAGGATCCCTCTCCCCCCTCCACCCTGATCACAGAGGACCCCTCTCCCCCCTCCACCCTGATCACAGAGGACCCCTCTCCCCCCTCCACCCTGATCACAGAGGACCCCTCTCCCCCCTCCACCCTGATCACAGAGGATCCCTCTCCCCCCTCCACCCTGATCACAGAGGACCCCTCTCCCCCCTCCACCCTGATCACAGAGGACCCCTCTCCCCCCTCCACCCTGACCACAGAGGATCCCTCTCCCCCCTCCACCCTGATCACAGAGGATCCCTCTCCCCCCTCCACCCTGACCACAGAGGACCCCTCTCCCCCCCTCCACCCTGACCACAGAGGACCCCTCTCCCCCCCTCCACCCTGACCACAGAGGACCCCTCTCCCCCCCCTCCACCCTGACCACAGAGGACCCCTCTCCCCCCCCTCCACCCTGATCACAGAGGACCCCTCTCCCCCCCTCCACCCTGATCACAGAGGACCCCTCTCCCCCCCCTCCACCCTGATCACAGAGGACCCCTCTCCCCCCCCCCTCCACCCTGATCACAGAGGACCCCTCTCCCCCCTCCACCCTGACCACAGAGGACACCTCTCCCCCCCTCCACCCTGACCACAGAGGACCCCTCTCCCCCCCTCCACCCTGACCACAGAGGACCCCTCTCCCCCCCTCCACCCTGATCACAGAGGACCCCTCTCCCCCCCTCCACCCTGACCACAGAGGACACCTCTCCCCCCCCTCCACCCTGACCACAGAGGACCCCTCTCCCCCCCCTCCACCCTGACCACAGAGGACCCCTCTCCCCCCCCGCCACCCTGATCACAGAGGACCCCTCTCCCCCCCTCCACCCTGATCACAGAGGACCCCTCTCCCCCCCTCCACCCTGACCACAGAGGACACCTCTCCCCCCCTCCACCCTGATCACAGAGGACCCCTCTCCCCCCCTCCACCCTGATCACAGAGGAACCCTCTCCCCCCCTCCACCCTGATCACAGAGGACACCTCTCCCCCCTCCACCCTGATCACAGAGGACCCCTCTCCCCCCCCTCCACCCTGATCACAGAGGATCCCTCTCCCCCCTCCACCCTGATCACAGAGGACCCCTCTCCCCCCTCCACCCTGATCACAGAGGATCCCTCTCCCCCCTCCACCCTGATCACAGAGGACCCCTCTCCCCCCCTCCACCCTGATCACAGAGGACCCCTCTCCCCCCTCCACCCTGATCACAGAGGATCCCTCTCCCCCCCTCCACCCTGATCACAGAGGACCCCTCTCCCCCCTCCACCCTGATCACAGAGGACCCCTCTCCCCTCCACCCTGACCACAGAGGACCCCTCTCCCCCCTCCACCCTGATCACAGAGGACCCCTCTCCCCCCTCCACCCTGACCACAGAGGACCCCTCTCCCCCCTCCACCCTGATCACAGAGGACCCCTCTCCCCCCCTCCACCCTGACCACAGAGGACCCCTCTCCCCCCCTCCACCCTGATCACAGAGGACCCCTCTCCCCCCTCCACCCTGATCACCTCTCCCCCCTCCACCCTGATCACAGAGGACCCCTCTCCCCCCCTCCACCCTGACCACAGAGGACCCCTCTCCCCCCCTCCACCCTGACCACAGAGGACCCCTCTCCCCCCCCCACCCTGATCACAGAGGACCCTTCTCTTTTTTTCTTAATGAACCCCTCTAAATAATTTGCTGGTTTTACCTGCATGAGCTTTGTGTCATGTCCTGTGTAGACCACCACACCGAACACCCACTGAGTGTTCCTGAGCTGAGCTCCTCTCAGTAAGATCTGGTCTGGACCCAGTGGTGCAGTACTGGAGGAAGAAAAGCCACTTCATGACTACACACAGAACAGCATGCTAACAAGGTCTCACACAGGAAGATCCAGTTATTATTTTTGTTGTTTAGAAAACCAGCATGACCAAAGCATTAACTTTTCATAACATCAATACAATAAACGCCCTCCAATATCACCTTAAACCAATGGTCAATGGTAACACCTGACAACCTAATGAACCCAAAACATGTGGGTCCTGGGGGGGCTAAGCTTTACTTAAACCCTTTTCACACATACGGAAATCTCCTGATAAACTCTGGAGATTATCCGGAGGGGCTGTATGTGTGAACACAACAGCCACATTTTTCACTCGGATTTTACCCGGAGTTTCTCCTGCCAGACCCTTAGTATTTTTTCCGCAGAAAGTCCAGAGGGGCTGATGTGAGAATGCGGCAGTATTTTCTCCGGAGAATTCACCTCGAGCCAATAGGAGCGGAGTGACGTTTATTCCCTGTGATCGCTGCACGGTGTATAGAGTGTCTGCACGCGTCCGCTACGATCTCCGTGCACGTAATTAAACGGCTGCATTATGTTTTCTGTTCGCCCGTATGTTGTTCTCCGCTCTTTTGTTGATGTTGTTATTCCGTTGGACTACACATAGCATTGGTATAAAGGCAAATATTGTCATTATAGCGTCGTGTAGCGGACTCTGTTGCTTCGTCCGCTACTTCCGCGTTGTTTTTTTACATCACGTCTTACCCAAGGAAATCCCCCGCCCCGCCCACCCGTCTGAATGGGATAGTCTCCAGCTGTGAGGAGCATATGTGAACGGCTAGGTCGGGAGAATCTCCGGAGCAGTCCTCCTGTAATTATCCGGATATTATCCGGAGTGCATACGTGAAAACGGCTTTAGATACAGAGGGGGCTCTTAGGTAAAAAAGGTTGGGAACCTGTGCTGAAGGGAACAGCTAACAGGGATCCTAACAAATAAACAAATAGAAACATACCCTCTGGCCCCAATGCTAGATGAGCTCACAGAGCTAATGTGCCTCCTTAAATCAGACAATAGCAAAGCCTCCTCACTAATTTGTCCTTTCATATAACTGCAGCAGATTTTCTCTACATCCAGCAGAAAGCTGAAACACTCCCCCACTCTGGGGGAACTGTGCCGCTCTGAAGGGCAGATGACCAGGTGTGGAGATCAGCTCACCTGTGTCCATCCAGGCGGATGTTCCCAACAAACTCATAGAGGTGTCTGTTTGGGCTCTCACACTCCATGCGCCCTGAGAGACGCATCAGGCTGTCGATGTCCTTTATGTCTGTGCTCAGCTGGAGACCCTGTAGGTGAAGTCAGAGAAGCGTCTTACGTTATTTTACTCTTTGACTTCTCACTGTGCCATCAAAGGAAAAGAAAGAATCATCACCTGTCGGATTTTAAGGTTTGTTTCTCCGTCCAAGTTAGACGTCTCGATGTAGCACATACCCTGAGGTTCACTGTGGGGGAAGAGGACGATGAAAACACGATGAACCTCAGTGTGACCGAACACTTTTATTTCACAAGCTTTTCATTGACAGCTGATTAATTATCGTATACTGAGAAGGGACTAAAATCATCCCTTTTAACTTACATTAACAGTCTGTTATTAATAAATAAAGCTCATTTTAAAAAGGTCAAAGGTTAAATTAGGACAGTAGACTATTTCAAACAAAGACGTTGGCGTTGGCTTAACGTCGTTTTCACACCTGCAGTTCGTTTGTTCTGGTCTGAATCATGGGCCGCTTTGTTATAATGATATACAATTACCTCAAGTTTGGTCTGTGATGAGGCGGCGGAAGCCTAGTGGTTAGTGTGCGCGCCCCATGTGAAGAGGCTGAAGTCTTTGAAAGCGGGCGGTCCAGGTTTAAATCCGACCTGTGGCTCCTTTCCCTGACGTCATTCCCCTCTCTCTCTCTCTCTCTCTCTCTCTCTAAGTTCTAGGTCTGTGTCACACAGGGACGTTTACAAGCCGACCAAAATGTGTGATGCTCGAGGATGATGCTTTCTGATTGGTCTAAATCCCTGAAGTAAACAAAGACTAGTTGCCTCCTGATTAACTGTAGCTGCTCCAAAGACGTCAACCCGTGTAGGACTAGCTACGAGCTCTGCTCATTAGTTTTTATATTGTTTGCATTTATCGCTGTAGGAAGACAATGTTGTTGATGTTCTGGAGACTCTGAAGACGCTTATCAAGACAGATCAGGAGAAAACAAGATAATCCTCCTGAACCAGGACCTGCTCATCCAACCAAACTGTTTCTGAATAATCCGTCAGGCGGCAGTAGCTCAGTCTGTAGGGGCTTGGGTTGGGAACTGGAGGGTCATCAGTTCAAATCCTGTGTGGTCCAAAGTATGGAAGTTGGTCTGGTAGCTAGAGAGGAGCCAGTCCGCTACAGGAGTACTGCCTGGCGCTGTTGCATGAGCAGTCCCCCCTCATTCTAACATCTCTCCATTAGTGCATGTCAATAGGATCCTGTTTGTGCATGTGTGTGTGAAGCATGTCTCAATGTCGGAGTGCAAAATGTAATTTCCCCTCGTGGGATTAATAAACGATATCTTCTTCTTCTTCTTAACACATGTTCAGTAATGATGAACAGAGAGGAGCTGGTTACTTCCTGCTAAAAACAAACGGACAGAGACCCACCTCTTCAAGCGCTCTCCGTTCGGTGGTTTGGTCCACAAACGGGTTTGATTGACAGCTTTCACACCAGAACAAACGAACCGCATCAACTCAGCAAACGAACTTGAGTTTGTTTGAACTGATCAAAGAGGTGAGGTGTGAAAACGCTCTTCATAATAACTTCACATTACTTCTTACAGCTGACTGTGACGCGATGAACTTCACTTCAGTGCTTTAAAATCAGGTCACAAGATGGAGAAAGCTCCAGGATGCTTTTCAGCTTCACATGTTGGGCAGTGACTGAATGACTGAATGTTTGTCACATTCAAATTTAAATGTTGCATTCAGGCTGCTAGAAATCAACAGGATCGTGGAGTTCAGCTACCCTGGAACTCCACGATCCTGAGTATTTATAAACCACTTTCTTTCTCGAGTAAAGAAAATAAAAGATTGCTCATTTGTATCAGGAGTAAGAGAAGAGTTTAAAATGTCCCAGTCGCTCCACACCGCCCCCCACTCTCTGCCCCGCTCGCTGCTTTGTTGGTTGAGTTGCTGGTTTGCTGACCTGGACGACAGAATGACGAGGTCGGCCGGGAGGTGATCCCCGTTTGCAGCTCTGACTACTTCTCCAACAGCCACCTGATAACAGCAACCGGACACCAGCAGGGGGCGCAGGAGAGGAGGTGTGCAGTAAATTTGTGGAGAAGTGGGGGCCGGAGCCGATGAGGAGAAAAATGAAGAGACGGGACAGACAAACAGCAAACATGAAAGAGGAGAGAGAGGGGATGAGAAGAGCACAATGATCAGCCTGTTTGATCCGAGGGGACGCTTGGTCATCCCTTCTCCTTTTCACTCAAACATTCAGGACGTATTCACTTCAGGTATCATCTGCACAAAGACTTTAATAAACACTGCTCAGGAATCTGAAGCAGGTCCAGATGTATCTGCCCTTACCCGGTGCAGAAACCTCTGATACGTCAGAAACAGTTCTGAAACCTGATTTTAACCTCGACTGTTTTTCTCCTATTGACCTTTCAGAACTAAACTCAATTATTTCTGCGTCTAAAGGTATCTGTCGGAGGCAGGTCGATCTGGAACCATAAAAATCAAACGTTTGATATTTATGGTTCCAGATCGGGCTGCCTACGGAGCGCGTGGTGGGAATGTTGTATAAAACAGCAGTGACCTCCGTCGTCCAATCAGGCGTCTCTGCTCGTCAACATAGTGGGAGAGTAACTGTGTGTGTATGTGTGAGCATGTCAAAAGTCCAGTTAGCAACGTTAGCACCAGCACTAGTTTGGTTACGCCTGCCATCGCACTAATCTCATGTAAACAAAAGTGACGCACAGTGACGTCACACAGAGGAGAAACCGGCGCACAGCGGGACGTTAAGAACAAAACTCTGTTTCCCCGTCTACACAGAAACACCTTAAACAGAGTTTCTTAACATCTTCACCCTGGAAGGAGTTTTTACTGAAGGACAGTTTACAGTGACGCAGAGAAAAAACTCAAAGGATTTCCCTCGTTTTCTACTCCTAGACCCTGATTGGTTCTTCTGATGACCAATAATCAGACAGTTCAAACACGAGTTATGACTGGTGTGTTTTTATTTTAGTCCAAGCTTAAATAAGAAAGTGTTTTCATTATGAGGGAGAGACGAAGCTTTGTCCTCCAGCATCGCCTCCTAACGACCATCCACACGGAAACGCTGCATTAATTAGAGGCTGGAAACGAGACAGGTCAGAGGGCGTGTGTGTGTGTGTGTGTGTGTGTGTGTGTGTGTGTGCGTGTGTGTTTGGGATTGAAATATGTAAACTGGTGAAAATGAGCATTGTGGGTTCATACCTTCTCCCAGTGCACGATCTCCCAGGCTCCGTTTCTCAGCACTGTGTGGACAAAGACACGAGAGGACGTTACAGAGAGAGAGACAAAGAGGACGAAGAGGAAGTAAGAGAGCACAACACGTAAGGCTTGGAGGTCATATATTAAACCACAGTGTAGACTAAAATGATTTTAAGAAGGCCTACGTGGTGGAGTTTAAATCAAACCAGCGTCAGGCTGAAATGCTTCTCTACCTTGACATTCCTTTTTGTTGACCACACTGTCAGCATTGTGACGTTTCTGTAAGACAAGAGAGAGAACACAATCATTAAAAGGTCACCATCAACGCCAGATAACAAGTCTACAGATCAAACCTGGGGGGGGATTATCCCTGAGTGAGAACTTAAAGAGATTTTTACAGGAAACATCAAACACGGATGAATCATCCTGGGCAGAAAAGCCTCAGCGTCTGCATTTCTACGTCCTGATGGAATCCAGTCCGTTCTCTGCACCGCCATCCGTGTTTGGTTTGGATCAGCCGCCAAAAAGAGGCCGACACAGACGGCAACGGACGATCAGGTCTGCAGGAATAATCATCTGTGCCGACTTGATTCAGGACTGTTACCGGTCCAGAGTCAGGAAAGGGGCAGGAGGCATTACTGCTGACCCCTCACACCTAGACACAAACTGCTTAAACTCCTCCCCTCAGGTAGGCGTTACAGATCACTGTACGCAAGAACAACCCGACACAGGAACAGTTTCTTCCCCCAGACTGTCACACCAAGCCCCCAGGAAGAGAGCCGACCGTTCAGGCCTATTTTACCTGGTGGTAGAACCTGGTGTTGCAGCGTCACGTGATGCCGTTGGGCCCAAAAACACTTTTTCCCCATCAGCTTACATCGGGAAAGAGACGTCTATAAATCAGATGATAAATGTTTTTAGGTAAATCAACGTCCGTGAGCTCAACCACCTTCAGCTCAACACCAGTAAGACAAAGGAGATGGTGATTGACTTCCACAGGAAGTCACCCCAGACTGCACCGGTGAACATCCAGGGTTTGGACATTGAGATGGTGGAGTCGTACAAATACCTGGGTGTTCACCTCAACAATAAACTGGACTGGTCACACAACACCGACGTCCTGTACAAGAGGGGCCAAAGTCGACTGCACCTGCTGAGGCGACTGAGGTCCTTTGGAGTGTGCAGGACTCTGTTACGGACATTTTATGACTCTGTGGTGGCGTCTGCACTTTTCTATGCAGTGGCCTGCTGGGGAGGAGGGAGCACAGAGAGAGACAGGAAGAGACTGAACAGACTGGTCAGGAGGGCCGGTTCTGTCCTGGACTGTCCTCTGGACTCTGTAGAGGAGGTGGGTGAGAGGAGGATGTTAGCGAAGCTGTCATCCATCATGGACAATCCCTCTCACCCCGTGCATGACACTGTGGGGGCCCTGAGCAGCTCCTTCAGCAGCAGACTGAGACACCCACCCTGCAGGACTGAGCGCTACCGCAGGTCCTTTATTCCATCTGCAGTCAGACTGTTTAACAGCATCACCGCCTGACTCTAATAACGTTTCATCACAATCAGTAATTCTACACACTGTGTGAGAACTGTCCTCTGTCTTTCCACTAGTGGAAGTGTATATAGTATATGTCTAGTATTATTTTATCTCTATTGTATTTTTCTTGCTTTATTTAATAAATGTAAATATGTTTGTTTTTTAACTTTTTGATATTTTTGCTAATTATACTTATTATGTTTTTTGAGCTGTTTCCCCCGATAGGGGATCAATAAAGTTTATCCTTACAAACACTTAAATACCCCTTTTTAAAACATTAGGTCCTCCGTCCATCAGTTATCTCTACCGTTTGTCCCGTTCGGGGGCTGGAGACGATCCCAGCTGTCATTGGGGTTGTGGTGTGTATGTGACTTCCTGTGTTCCTGCAGCCAGCCTCTAGTGGACACTCGATGAACTGCAGGATTTTACACTTCAGCATCGGCTTCATTTTTCAACACCGGAGGTTCCTGCTTGGCTTAAAAACATACTAACTTCATCCAAAGTCCACAGACTGTTCTAAACATGCTGTTTGTGACCACACCAAAAACACTCATCAGCACTTTTTCTGCCCCTCGTGACTTTCTCGTCTGCTGACCGGCCATGTCATCAAATGTGACCTGAACAGCTGATATCAAGGGACAGCTTGTCAGCTAGCATCACGCTGAGTGATAATGTGTAGCTGAATAATCAGTGATTTAAAACGTCGCTCCTCACAGCATGGAGTGGCGTGCTGAGAGGACACATCCACGCTCATCCCTGCTGATGGTGTGTTTACATTAACTCTCATTCCAACTCCATGTAGAGCTCATTTCACTCTTTGGCTCACTGTACTCCACATTTCAGAGGAAACACAGTTTGTAGCTGCTTAGAGAAACCACAGTGGGCGACATCGATACAGATGATAATGGAGAACAAGAACACGTCGCTCTCCTCGGCCAGATTTCCTCCAATGACCCGTGGACTCGAGCCAACATCTTTTCTTATTGGTCCTTATAACCAGCGTATCAAAGCCTGTATTATATAGTCTGTTTAATGTAGAACAATTAAACAACAACCATGTGCAACAGTCCAGCACCAACATTATGCACTGGTTTCCATCCAGCAGTTCACATGTCTGCATACTCCCTTGTTTACAAAAATAAACTATCGTGATGAATTCAGACGTCTGCGATGTGTTTACTGAGAATGCTCATATCACATCTCGAATCCCAACAACCCTAAAGAAATATTTAATGAGCTGAAATCAGTGAACTTTAAGGTGGAGTCAGTAGAAACGTAAACACAACCTTCAAACTGGGCCCCTCCTCCTGGGCTCATCGCTCCCTGAAGCTCTCCCTCACTGCAGGACGTAGTGTTTACTGCTTGTAGCTTCACTGCAAGCTAACGCACGCTAGCACAAGCTAACTGCCGGTGTTTGTCACCTGCCTGTCCAACAGGAAGCAGACAGGGATTCTGCAGACACAGTCACCAGCACACATGTACGGAGGCCCAGAAGGGAGGAGGGAGCAGCTTTACTTTAGGATAAGTCTGTGTTTTATTTTGAAGGAGGAAGCTGCAGACTCTGTCTTTCCATCCTCTCAGATGTTTACTTCTAATCTAACATCTGATGAAGAGGCTGGCTTTGTCTCAGTCTTCATCGGAGAGATAAAGTTTGCTGATGGAGACTTTCACAAAGCTCATTGATCATCTTCTGTCAGCTAGTTTCAATAAGTCTGTTTGGGCTTTACAGACCGTCCACGTATTCTTCTGCTTCTCAACCCTCTCATATTCTCCTCTCTCGCTCCTTCTATCCCTGGGGACGTGGAGGTATTAAGATGATGTGAGTAATCACAGCACAGTGGATGGAGAGGAGCATACATAGGTGATGCATAAATACTGCAGTCTCAGGTCTCTGTGGACTTCAGTCATGGACTGAAAAAAGAAAAAGTGTGGAGCATCTGCAGTGTTACCTTGATTAACCTGCTAATATGGCTTCAACATAAACCTCCTGAGACGCTGAGCAGCACAGGAGGAGGTTAAATAACCACGTTTTCTTTCCTCCAGCTGCTGCTTCCTCTTCAGTCGGACTCAGAGAAATGTGTGAGTGGGTAAAAGTGGACTGCAGAGTATTACGGTTCAGTTTGTAAATGGTTTAAAAATACAGAGAATTAGAACCTCAGTCTGCTGCAGAGATGGAGAGCGACAGGGAGAGATGCATAGTGCTGAACAGTGTGTGTTCATTTTGAATCATTCATGAAGTTCAGGGTCGATGGCGCCCTGTCAGGTCAACTTGTGAGGGACAGCGCGGTGCGGGGAACAGACGTGTGTGCAGGTGACCTTCAGCCATGAAGACAGAGTCATCACCCCTCCGCTCTCTGGTATTCACAACAGGCTGAGGGAGAAAGTGCTGCGCTGGTCCCTTCAGATAGAAGCTAATAGTAACTGTCCAGAGGGACCCGCAGAGAGGATCGCATTGCAGGGTCACTGCGATACTGAAGGATGCAACATTCGCTCGCTTAGTTAGGACAGACTCAAGCAGATAAACTGGGAATACCACGAGTCAAACAAGAAGCTTTAAAAGACGACTTCAAGAATGAAATTAAAACCTTTGATAGTAAATAAATATCCTCTCGCTTGGACAGCTCAGACTCCTCTGAGTCACTTTGTGCACGAGCTCCCCGTATCTGGGTTAACTGACTGAAAGCGTCCTGCGGGCACAGCTGTGACCTCGGAAAGCAGTGTGTGTGTGTGTGTGTGTGTGTGTGTGTGTGTGTGTGTGTGTGTGTGTGTGTGTGTGTGTGTGTGTGTGTGTGTGCGTGTAATGATTGTGTGTGTGTGTGTGTGTGTGTGTGTGTGTGTGTGTAATGATTGTGTGTGTGTGTAATGATTGTGTGTGTAATGATTGTGTGCGTGTGTATAATGATTGTGTGTGTGTGCGTGTAATGATTGTGTGTGTGTGCGTGCGTGTAATGATTGTGTGTGTGTGCGTGTAATGATTGTGTGTGTGTGCGTGCGTGTAATGATTGTGTGTGTGTGTGTGTGTGTGTGTGTGTGTGTGTGTGTGATGTCTAGAGGCCGGCGAGGATCCTGCGGTGGTCAGCCAGACTCTAGTGGACACTCCAGGAACTGCAGGATTTTGCACTTCAGCATCGGCTTCATGTTTCAACACCGGAGGTTCCAACATGAACAGAGGACGCCGGGCTTAAAGGCTGAATGTGCGACTCCTAATATCTGTGAGTCACGACTGTCTACAATGAGTGTGATGTGCGAGTCCTGCTCTCTGTGATGCTGTCAGATCCATATCTACACCGTGTTTACATGGACGGGACGGCCGGCTCCTCCCCTTGTGTATTAAAGCTGTTTAATTGAGGGACTAGAGAAAAGAAGAAGAACATACTCACTGCTTATTTGATTGCACGTAAGAGTTTTTAGATCACGCTCATTTCGTGTAAATTTACATGCAATGTGAAGCTACGAGCTAACTAAAGAGCGCTAACATTAGCATGCTGGGACAACAATGCAGCTTGAGTTGTTTTGGTTTCATGCTGGTGCTCAAGGGCGACATCTACTGGATCAAAAAGTCACATATTCTTCCTTTAAGGGAAACAAAGTCTTATTTTTTTTGGTCTTACCAGATCCTCAATAATCTCCTTGACAGCAGCGACCACCAGGATGAAGAGCAGCGGCACCAGTGTGGTCCAGCGACCGGTGGGAGACACATCGGGGATTTGCTAAAGGAGACAAAATATTGAAATAAAAAGTCAGAGGCAATGATTTTTTATTTGATTTATTCATTTCCTGTTTCTCTGATGGTCTGAGGTACAGAACTACACTTCACCTGGACTGAATAAAGGTCTTATTAGGTCATCAGCGTGGCTGATTTCTTTCACTTGATAATAATGATTCTAATTATCCTACAACCTTTGACCTCAATCCATTTTGCTGACCTCTATATTGACCTTTGTGTTTACAGCAGGGCTGTAAGTTCACTGTTTATGCACAAAGCACTGACGCTACAGACTTTATCTTCCCCTTTATTGAAAACAGGAAACATAGAAACACAGACTCAGACGACAGAAACAACAAACACTAGAGTTCATCAGGTAACGACAGGACACTGAGTGTATAAATTAAACTCATCATCAGGCTTGTCATTGGAGTTCAGCGGTTCGATGGTCGGACTGAAAACATAAAACTTATTATTAAGCAGTTTGAAGTCGAGCCGAGGCCCCAGGAGACGCTGAACTGCAGGTCTGAAACTTGGACGAAATAGATCTCTCATCTCGCTCATTTGCATAAATGTTTTATTCAAGGTCGCAGCATCGACAGGGCAGCTACTTCAAGGTCACTGATGGAGCATGAGTAAGGGTGTAGTGATGATCACATGAGTAAGGGTGTAGAGATGATCACATGAGTAAGGGTGTAGAGATGATCACATGAGTAAGGGTGTAGTGATGATCACATGAGTAAGGGTGTAGAGATGATCACATGAGTAAGGGTGTAGTGATGATCACATGAGTAAGGGTGTAGTGATGATCACATGAGTAAGGGTGTAGTGATGATCACATGAGTAAGGGTGTAGTGATGATCACATGAGTAAGGGTGTAGTGATGATCACATGAGTAAGGGTGTAGAGATGATCACATGAGTAAGGGTGTAGTGATGATCACATGAGTAAGGGTGTAGAGATGATCACATGAGTAAGGGTGTAGAGATGATCACATGAGTAAGGGTGTAGTGATGATCACATGAGTAAGGGTGTAGTGATGATCACATGAGTAAGGGTGTAGTGATGATCACATGAGTAAGGGTGTAGAGATGATCACATGAGTAAGGGTGTAGTGATGATCACATGAGTAAGGGTGTAGTGATGATCACATGAGTAAGGGTGTAGTGATGATCACATGAGTAAGGGTGTAGAGATGATCACATGAGTAAGGGTGTAGTGATGATCACATGAGTAAGGGTGTAGAGATGATCACATGAGTAAGGGTGTAGTGATGATCACATGAGTAAGGGTGTAGAGATGATCACATGAGTAAGGGTGTAGTGATGATCACATGAGTAAGGGTGTAGTGATGATCACATGAGTAAGGGTGTAGTGATGATCACATGAGTAAGGGTGTAGTGATGATCACATGAGTAAGGGTGTAGAGATGATCACATGAGTAAGGGTGTAGTGATGATCACATGAGTAAGGGTGTAGTGATGATCACATGAGTAAGGGTGTAGTGATGATCACATGAGTAAGGGTGTAGTGATGATCACATGAGTAAGGGTGTAGAGATGATCACATGAGTAAGGGTGTAGTGATGATCACATGAGTAAGGGTGTAGAGATGATCACATGAGTAAGGGTGTAGAGATGATCACATGAGTAAGGGTGTAGTGATGATCACATGAGTAAGGGTGTAGAGATGATCACATGAGTAAGGGTGTAGAGATGATCACATGAGTAAGGGTGTAGAGATGATCACATGAGTAAGGGTGTAGTGATGATCACATGAGTAAGGGTGTAGAGATGATCACATGAGTAAGGGTGTAGAGATGATCACATGAGTAAGGGTGTAGTGATGATCACATGAGTAAGGGTGTAGTGATGATCACATGAGTAAGGGTGTAGAGATGATCACATGAGTAAGGGTGTAGAGATGATCACATGAGTAAGGGTGTAGAGATGATCACATGAGTAAGGGTGTAGAGATGATCACATGAGTAAGGGTGTAGTGATGATCACATGAGTAAGGGTGTAGAGATGATCACATGAGTAAGGGTGTAGAGATGATCACATGAGTAAGGGTGTAGTGATGATCACATGAGTAAGGGTGTAGTGATGATCACATGAGTAAGGGTGTAGTGATGATCACATGAGTAAGGGTGTAGTGATGATCACATGAGTAAGGGTGTAGAGATGATCACATGAGTAAGGGTGTAGTGATGATCACATGAGTAAGGGTGTAGAGATGATCACATGAGTAAGGGTGTAGAGATGATCACATGAGTAAGGGTGTAGTGATGATCACATGAGTAAGGGTGTAGAGATGATCACATGAGTAAGGGTGTAGTGATGATCACATGAGTAAGGGTGTAGTGATGATCACATGAGTAAGGGTGTAGAGATGATCACATGAGTAAGGGTGTAGAGATGATCACATGAGTAAGGGTGTAGTGATGATCACATGAGTAAGGGTGTAGAGATGATCACATGAGTAAGGGTGTAGAGATGATCACATGAGTAAGGGTGTAGTGATGATCACATGAGTAAGGGTGTAGTGATGATCACATGAGTAAGGGTGTAGTGATGATCACATGAGTAAGGGTGTAGTGATGATCACATGAGTAAGGGTGTAGTGATGATCACATGAGTAAGGGTGTAGAGATGATCACATGAGTAAGGGTGTAGTGATGATCACATGAGTAAGGGTGTAGAGATGATCACATGAGTAAGGGTGTAGTGATGATCACATGAGTAAGGGTGTAGAGATGATCACATGAGTAAGGGTGTAGTGATGATCACATGAGTAAGGGTGTAGAGATGATCACATGAGTAAGGGTGTAGTGATGATCACATGAGTAAGGGTGTAGAGATGATCACATGAGTAAGGGTTAGTGATGATCACATGAGTAAGGGTGTAGAGATGATCACATGAGTAAGGGTGTAGTGATGATCACATGAGTAAGGGTGTAGTGATGATCACATGTGTAAGGGTGTAGGGATGATCACATGAGTAAGGGTGTAGTGATGATCACATGAGTAAGGGTGTAGTGTGATCACATGAGTAAGGGTGTAGTGATGATCACATGAGTAAGGGTGTAGTGATGATCACATGAGTAAGGGTGTAGAGATGATCACATGAGTAAGGGTGTAGAGATGATCACATGAGTAAGGGTGTAGAGATGATCACATGAGTAAGGGTGTAGTGATGATCACATGAGTAAGGGTGTAGTGATGATCACATGAGTAAGGGTGTAGTGATGATCACATGAGTAAGGGTGTAGTGATGATCACATGAGTAAGGGTGTAGTGATGATCACATGAGTAAGGGTGTAGTGATGATCACATGAGTAAGGGTGTAGTGATGATCACATGAGTAAGGGTGTAGTGATGATCACATGAGTAAGGGTGTAGTGATGATCACATGAGTAAGGGTGTAGTGATGATCACATGAGTAAGGGTGTAGAGATGATCACATTAGTAAGGGTGTAGTGATGATCACATGAGTAAGGGTGTAGAGATGATCACATGAGTAAGGGTGTAGAGATGATCACATGAGTAAGGGTGTAGTGATGATCACATGAGTAAGGGTGTAGTGATGATCACATGAGTAAGGGTGTAGAGA